>VYZV01012615.1:7703-21049 GCA_013401275.1 Pandion haliaetus | reverse complement strand
GCACATACATAGGCTATGTCTGTCTGTGCAATATTGCAAAGTTGTCCATGACAGTAAATCCAAATATGGTATCCTTGTGATTCACTGAGCTCTCCACATATGCTAAGCCACCGAGCATTTGCCTTGTGAGCTCCAGAGAATCATCACCCATTAAGGCACATGACAACCATAGTAGACCCATATTTCAGACTAACTTTCATGCTGCTAAGTTTCCTGAGAGTCTGTGTTATTCAGAAGTTCTCCCAAGGAATCATACCACACAAAAAACCTTAGAAGTGGTTTTAAACTAGAGAGAGTCGAATAGCACTACGCAAAGCCAATTTCAAGTCAGTGTACCAAACTAATGATCATTTTTTGCTGTATTTAAAGTCATTAATTGCCAAGTTTCAAGCATTCTCCTTTGCTTTGAGAGGAAGTCTGACGATTTTAAGTTAAACAATTTTCAAAGCCAAAGTTTATAAGGATGTTAGAAGACTTGCAGCAGTTTCCATTCCAGACATATGACTTCAGGGAGACTACTCCCTCAGGACACACATACATCCTGTCTCAATGTCAGTCTGATAATCACAGCAAGTCATTGAACTGAGTAAAACAGAACGGGGAGTTTGCTCAAGAGATTACACATGGAACAATTAAAAAGACCACTTTAAGGACATATTTTGGCTTTACCTTGGTTATTGGGGATAGGCCTGTCACCACCAACAGCTGCCAACTTCTTTGATTCTATATAAGCAAAGGCTGCAGGAAGCATCTTATCTGGGGGCTGAAGAAAGCTTCCTATGAAACTGTTCTTTGATTCAGAATCCATAGCCTGTAAAAAGAGAGCTATTTAATTCCATTAGCTCTTTAATGGTCTATGTAAGTTTTCAAAGTATGTCACTGGGCTGTCCCTGGCTCTGTTTATAGCAAACCAGATCATGTGCACCAAAATAATAATTAAAAAAAAACCCCACACCCCCAGATGAATCCTGTATTTTAATGCAATTCCAAATCAATGCCTTTCATAACACTAAATATAGCTCTCAACCACCCAAAATTTTCTAAGATTTTCTTGGTGCTTTCTAATAACATATGCTGATTTTTATCCTTTTAAAAGTCAAGGGTTAACAATATTTTCTACTATCTATTTTACAGACTTCAGTGTCTGCCTCTCAGTGCTCCCTGCAGAGCAAGCATTCCAAGTCTTACAGCCTGTTTTCATTTGCAGCCTCCTCAGTGCTCTAATGCCTATGTTTTTACATATGGTTTTATTACATAATAAAGATATAGTTCTCCACGTTCAGTGTTGAGATAACAGAAGGATATTTAACGTGCAACATCCCCAGCACTCTCCGTATTATTAAGCGTATGTATTAAGTCCTGTTTCTCACTCCCTTTCTGCCCCACCCTTGAAACATTCTTTATCAGAAGCACATTTGAAGACAGTTTACACCGTGTCGAATAGTGATTTTCCTTGATATGTCCAAGACACGGACAGTGAAACTTGCAGAAAGTGCTTTAGTCTAATACAACCTCTAAGAAGTTAAGGCAAGTTTTAAATCACACTGCAGCCACCCAGCAAAGCAGTAGCGAGCATTTCACTTGATACAGTGGAATAAATGAAGAGTATAAACAGCTTCAGCTGATAGAAAAACAGCTTATTTGAAGGTTCAATGACATAATTATGGTATCACTTGAGTTTAAAATACAGGGCATGCAACTGGAACAGGCTTCCCACTTCAGCAAGGCTATTTACAGATGCTCGGTTCCCAAGAAAGTCACCCAAAGGTGACATCTAGTAACAGGAGGAAGGAAACCCAAACCAAGACTGGAACCTGCTGATGAAGCACAACCCAGGAAAAGCCATTCATGGCAGGGGGGTGGGAAAGAAAGTTTTCAATAATGGAAAAAGTTTCCAGGAACAGCTCTTCCACCACTGTTTCAGAGGCCATATAAAATAGAAAAATCATCATCCATCCACACCGCCTCTTCAAGACATGCACTAAACCAAAGGTACCCAGAAATACTTCCTTTCTCCTCCAAGCTGTCATCAAGGAGACATTGACATGAACATCTCTTTGCCAGGGCTTGCTTGACTTGGGGCCTCCCAGGCACTGCTGCTTTTGTGTGCAAACACCCCCGGGGCAGCTCCCACAGTTCAGGATGGCCCCCCCAGCACCAGCACAGCCCCCCAGACCCACAAGATGGGGGCTGCCCAGGCTACCTTCGCACCACAGGCCTTTTCCGGAGAGTACCCTGTGGGGCCCTGCCACCACCCCCTGCCCGAGCCCAGGCCACAAGCTCTTGGTGCTGGGTCGGCAGCTGCAGACAGCCAGGCACGCCGCCATCTCTTGCAAGAGGTCCCAGCTGGTGAGCCTGCCACATTTATGGCCACACAAGCCGTTTATGGGCCTTCACAGCTCCCTCCTGGAGGACCGGGAAACACTGCGCAGGGATACCCAACCGACTCTAACAGCCGGCTAGGCCAGACAGCCGTATCGGCCATTTCCAACAGTGCAAGGGGCAGTGGCAGTGAAGGGCACGAAGCAGGGAGCAGCAGAAGTCTCAAAATACGGATGAGAGAGTCCTGTGGCCATAAGCAGGGTTGGGGCCGAGACAGGAGAGGAGATGGGCCTGGCATGGCACAGTGCACCAGCACAGTATTCCACAAAATAAGAAATAAGCAAGACTTACCGATTTTCCCATCGCTTCTTAACCTCTACATGCTGGTGATAAAAAGACTAACAAAGTCCATGAAAATACACATATACACAACAAGCTTCCTACCACTGCTGTGAACAGGGGAAGGCAATTTTGGAATCTCCAGAGGAAGAAGGTAGTTTTTGCTCATGCCATCTAACCTTTCGTCAGTCAGCGTAAGTGGAGACTTGCTTTTCCAACGTCCTCTGGTGCAACATGGCTCCCTTGCATGCCTGCAGCTGCTAGGTATCAATTAGTTTCCTTATTACTGTCACATAAACAAGTTCTGCCGTCTCCATGGAGATGGGGCTGTGGACAGTTGTCAGGAGGGCGGTGATCCGAAGCAAATAATGAATAAGAGAGGGAGGGAATAAAGCACCAGAAAACGTGCAAACCCACAATTTTGCCAGCACAGCAGAGGGTGATATGCACCCCGTGGCTGGAGAGGGGAGCTCCCCAAGCTACTCCTAAGAGCAGAGGCTCAGCAAGGGGTGTGAGGGAATACAATATAGCAGGACTGACACCTGTGTTTGCAGAACCCCTTCTGTGGGCATAGTTACGGGTGCCTTGCTTTGCCACAGCTTCCTCAGACACACAGGCTATGTAAAGTAGGCTGAGGGAATGGTTGCTAAAGCGCTTGGAGGCTCTGGCAACATAATAACTCCAGGAGAGGTGCTCTGTCCTTTAATATCTTAGCGGGTAAATATAGTTTGTAATAACCACCCTGCACAGGAGTAATCTCTACAACACTGCAGGTCTCAGGCAGGACATGGGCCAGGAAAAGAACCAAGTCACTCTACACCAGCAAGACATCATGTCCTGACCACTTTCAGCCCACTAGGGCAAGAAATATATCAGGAAATAATTAAGTAGCTTGACGTATGTTTGGACGTCAGCTGTCCTACCATCAACTTTTCCCCCCACAGGTATTAAGGTTTCTATAAAACCATCACAGGTTTTCTTTTGAAAATGGGTTACACACCCCACAACCATTGCAAGCGTAACCTACCGCTCTTTAATTCCATGCTACCCTGGACGCTGGTACACGGCCCTAGAGAGGTGCTTTAAAGCAGATATTGCATCCCGAATGGCAAAGTTTGTACTAATGTAACTCCACCAGGCTTAGGGGGATTTAGCACTTGAACAACACTCATTAAAGCAGCCAAAACACCGCTGTTTAGACAAGTCCTTGGTTGAGGAAATTACTGCACTCCTTCGAGTTTGGGTAACAGCCAAGGGAGAAGTATGCATATTATATTAAATGGAGGCTGTGAAAATACCCTGGTTACAGGCAGAGGGGAGGGGAGGAAGAAGGAAGAAATGCCCCAGTCCCACCCTAGCAGCCTGCATCGCTGCCAGGAGCGGGGTGAAGCACTTGGGTTGTGCAGGTCACATCTGGAGTCACCACTGGCCCCTTGGGTTTTTTAACCAGAACTGACCAAGCCTGCGTTGGTGGACGCAATGGTGATGGTCAGATGCCCCATGTTATCTTACATAGAAAAATACAAAGCAGCCTGTTCGTACATACCCTGCATCAAGCACAGGGCAATTTAGTGCTGCCTATGGGCCTGCCATTAACCGTCAGCCTGCCCTAGCCACCTATGTTGTATCCAAGCCTCAGCCAGGAAACTCCGGGAGTGCAGTGCCACATGGTTGCAACCCTGTGCACGGTGCATGGTGCCAGGCATAGCAAATTAGCTCTATGACAGCACCGCACTAATGCAATTACACTGCCTACCTCCTACCTTGCTGCAGCCTGTGTGCTCACCCCTTGGGCGTGAGGATGAGCAAAGCTGGTCCCTTCAGCAGGAGCATTTCTGCCTGTTGGCTCACCATCACCTGCGGGCTGGGAGCAAGCTGGCACAAAAGCTGTGAGGGTGCAATCCCATCCTTAGGTCCGTACCTGTATATGTGACATTCATGCCTCAGAGGAGAGAAAGCAAGATGGAGTTCGGTACCTTAAGACAAATAGAGAATATCCCACTTCATTATGGTCATGCAAGTACTAATGTGATTTACCTTTACACTATTTATTTTTGCTGAATATGGCCTGCACTGAGTGCCAGAGTACTGGATGGGGCTGCTGTACAAATCAATTGAAATTTTAATTACTGCTGCCTAGGACAAGTAAGCATGCCAATAGTAGGGAGCTATTGAACACACTGAAATCCTAAATGTTACAGAAAGACCATTTATGACTTCCTCACCCTCCTCCATCCTGTTCCTCCCCCCCATTGCTAGCCACATCATTAAAAAAGTTTCACAAAAATTGCTTCTGATGTTAAAAGTCCAAAAATGTCTTGCCACATACACAATTATGTCCCATACTGTAAAGCAGCATGTGGAAAAGCTTTTTCCGCATGTGAACTATAGCAGATTCAGGGAATAATGCTGGCTTAACAGTTTCCCAAAAGATACAAACTAAGGGAATAATATGATAACATAAGTGATGCTTCCACTAAGTTCTCCAATGTTTGCTATCTTACAAAGATCCTGGTTCATATAAATCACTGTGAGGGCAACCTTTTAGAACCAAAGAAAGAGGTGCTGTCAGAACACCTTCAAAGAGGAAAAAGAAACAATGGATCAAAGGATTTTTTGCAAAGAAATACAAAGACACCTATCTTCGGACCTGACGTACTGGGCATGCACAATTTATAGTGGTTTTTTTTCATAACTGAAAACAAAGTCTCAGATGAATCAAGGAATGATTCACTGTTTTTCTGACATATTATAAGAGAAATTTTAAAGAATTGCCTCAACACAGGCTACACCAAGAAACTCCCAGAACGCTGGCTGCCGCCTTGTCTATTTGAGCCAAGTCTTGCTGGCAAAAGGTTATGTGAGAGGCCATTTTCATGACACAATCCAAATTGGTCTATTTTTTTCCCCTTTCACTTTCCTTCAAGAACCAGGGGAAAAGCTTGGTCAGCTGTACTAGCTGTGCTGCAATGCTCTTTCAGCCTTACTCCCAACAGACAAAGAACAGCCCTTCCACTGACAAAAATAAATAAATAATGTTGTAGGCAAAGTGCACTGTTGTTTTGGGAACACCCAGTCTCTAGCATCCTGACATAACCGCTTTAATCAGTCTGAAACACAGGACCTTGCTCAGGACATATCTAAGTAACTGGTACTCGTGTGCCTTCTTTAATCTAAGTGGGTTAGAAATGAAATGGTGACAGCTGCAAAACTAATAGGAAGTGAAACCTCACTGAATCAATAAGGCATTTCAACACATTTTTAAGTTCTGTTGAGTCCCACTTCAAATGAGTTTAGAACAAATGACTCAAATTTGTTAGAGCAATTAAGGAACTTGGGAGTTTTTTGAAAAACTGACACAGGCAAATCCATGGGAGTTAGTTTGTTGTACAAACTGTGAGATACAAACTGAGTCTCAGAACTGGATATATAAACCTTAAGTGCCCGGTTTCTTCTTTGATACCATTGTAGCAAAACCTATTCATTCCTGAATTTCAAGTCTTATGCAGAACTTTCATACAATCAGTATGGATGAAAGTCTGGGAAGAGAAGGAAAAGAAATTACATTCTATGTTTTCTCATGACACTGTATTTACTGTGAAGTATGATAAAACCTGGTATTTTAATGAAAAAAACCCACTCCTAAGCCTTTTATTTCATTGTTTCAGACCTTCTAAGCATTCATACTGATACTTCTCTAGTTCTGTTTGCTAGAGATAAAAGAGAGAGAACAAAAAAGAGGAAGAAAGAAAATTGAATAAGTTATACAAGTACTTTGGGAACAAGGCAAAGAAATAACCAGATGGGGAAAAACCAGAGATTTTTTTAAAGACAATTTTTTTAGGAGAAGGTTCTAACCTGACAGTGTATCAAGGAAACTTGGGTCATAATGTCAATAGTGTTTTGCTGTTTTCTTCCCAATTCCTCATTAAATTTGGCCTTCGTTCATAATTGCATGATAAAATCATATTCAATACTTTGTAGGGAAATCAAGTTACTGCAAACTGCTTTAACCTGTATGAGAAAATGATAACTGAACTTAGCATTCAGAGGAGCAAGACTGCAAATTTCTATCTAGTAACAATTGCTATGTTAGCACGAAAGCATCTGGCTTGGAATATAGTGTTATCAAAATAATTACATTTCTAAGTCTTTAATCAGTCCAAAGTAATTAAATATAACCTTTTTGTAATAAACAACAAACACAAAACCAAATACTATAAATGGTCACTAATACAATTCCTCGCTTCCCTCGTAGTTCTGTTCCTCTTACCTTCTTTCATCCACCCGTATGTTATAGCTGTTCTTTCTCCCTCATCTCCTCTCTTTCATTGTATTTACATCGTCCTATAGCTTTGTTCCTTGCTCTTCTCCCTTTGGTATTCTTTTTCTCCCGCTCCCTCTTCTAGCATAAAAAGTTAGGGTTTTTTAGAAAGTAAAAGAGCCATTTTTTCCCACACAAGAATAACTATCAAGTTTTTTCCCTTCATACTTAGCATCCAGTTCCAACAGATGCTGTTTGCTCAGTACACTGACTGACGTGGAAATTGACAGTGCTCTCCTAGGTACTCTACATGAAGAATATAAAAAGTTACTTTTTCTCCCCACTGTTATTTTCTGCTGCTGATGCCATCACATTGTCTTCCATATGTAGTTTGCTTAGCTTGGTTACTTCTCTCTACCTTCAAAAATCTGCTTTTGCTCCTTAGATTGGAGGCAGCTCTCACAGCTTTCTAGAGAGCAAAGCAGAGTACATGTGTCCTGATAGATTGGAAGGCAGGAGGAAATTACTGGCTCTGGCTATTGACCCTTGATTAAAAAGAGGAAGACTTTCCTGTTGTGGAAAGGGAGGTTTTCAAGGGCAACTATCTCCAGTATAGAAGACTGTATCTGTGCACAGGCAGAATAATTAGAGATTAGAAGGGCAAATGCAAAAAGGAAAAGACGTATTAGGGTAGGGTAGGGCAAATATGAGAGTGGGTTGAAATGAAAATCATAGTGAAGAAATATAATGAGGTAGGGGATAGTTATTGCAGGTACTGACTCATTCACAGTAAACACTTTTACTGCATGATAATTTTCACCTTTATGTCTCAAATATTTAATGGGATTATTGAAAGATGGTTCTGAAAGTTGCAACTTGCCCTCTAGGCAGATGAAACACACAGATTGTGTCCCCGCCATTGCTTTGGAATTCATTTACAAAGTAAACTTCTGTTTTTACCAATACTGTCTCATGGAAAGCATCACATCCAACATCCTTTAACCTAGCATGGAGATGGAGTAGGAGGTAGATTTTTAGCCAGATAACTGGAAGAGCGTGACATGGACAAGCAGAGAAACACAAAGAGGGTAATTATTCATAAGATTTGTCTCTTTTTACCTACTACCACCCCTGCATTTTTTTTTTTTTTCACATATTCCTGTGCTGCTGATAACTAGGCACCTGGCAGCGAACAAGAACTCCATTCTGCATTTGTACATCAGGCAACCTAAGAACAAGAATGAGCCAAAAAAAAGTACTAACAAGGACAAGGTAAGTTTCACTCCTGGCAAGAAATGATTCCCAAAGTCATCTTTTGTCAGCAATAGTTGTCTTTAAATTGCAAGCAGATCTGAGTCAGAGCAACTCTTCAATCTTATTTTGGAGACCTATTTTGTTAAAGAATAATTTTAAATAATATCACCTGTTTACATGACTCAGAATATTCATAGCAACTCCAACACATCCACATTGAGCATCCTGAACAGGCACAATATCCTAAGTATTAATGCCACATAGTTTGTATATCATATGGTACAATGAGTACTCAAAAATGGTCTATCTCTACTTCTGCCCTGAGCTGTCTGGGAAAACTTACAACATTCAAAGCCGTGCAACAGAATACTTGTTTCATGTAATCTGTATATTTAAACTTACACGACTTCAGAGATGCAGAAAAAAAAAAAATCTGAGTAAGGTGCTACAAAATCCTGCACAATGTTGCATATATAAAACTAACTTCAATTCATTATGAATTATTTAATAGACATTTCTCCCCTATAACTAGATGCACAATTTCTGACTGCAAAGTAATTTAGTGGCTCTCTAGGGACCTGATTTAAATTCTTGCTATTCTGCGTGACCTTAACAAATCACAGAGGGAGGGGCCTGATGTTCCAGGATACGTGAGCCTTCCAGCCTCAGGGCTGAATCCCAAGTTTGGTAATGATAAGCTTACATTCCCTGCATGTAAAAGAAGTACAGGTATACGGCCAAAACAAGCAGCATGCTCAGTGACGAGATAACAAAAGCTGCCCACGGGGAAACTATGAACATAGATGTGTGTGAAGTCCCACCCTGGTGCTTGGCACCTTTGTCCTCTTGGGACTTAGAATTTGGAGTCCTCTTCTGGCAGTGAGTGCCAAAATCTGTTCTTTAAAACAATGAATAAAGAGTCCCTGTAGCTTCTCTGGTCTGTGACTTCATTTCATGTGGCTGCTGGCCACAGCATTTTGCTTTATTACTGGAAAACA
The DNA here is from genome assembly GCA_013401275.1 of Pandion haliaetus. Lineage (NCBI taxonomy): Eukaryota > Metazoa > Chordata > Aves > Accipitriformes > Pandionidae > Pandion > Pandion haliaetus. The sequence continues at coordinate 11,872 of VYZV01012615.1, read as the reverse complement.
CCAAGGTCTGTGTTAAAAGACAGCCTGACAAAGGTGTTTAAAAGGCCTATTGGGTTGTCAGCAGATAAAAAATTCTCAATAAGCAATGTTAATTTTCTTTTAAAGTGTAGCTGGAGGAAATAGTGCCCATCTTCTCTATGCTGTTACCCAGTGGTTAGAGCATTGGCCGGGAAGTGGGAGTTCCTGGGGTGCATTCATGCCGCATCCCTGACCATCATGCTAGACTGGGAGGAGGAAGAGCAGGAAGGAAACAGGGAGTCACCACCTTTTTGTTTGAAGTTATGACCCTGTTCAGAAAGGCATGTAAGAGTCTAAGACAAGGAGAAGGCAGCTGAGGCAAAAGACAGTGTCTTTTCAAGAGACACAAACATGTGTCTCTCACCTAGTTTAATCGTCAAAAGAGAGTCCTGGGTTTTATTTATGCATTTTTGTAGTAAATAGCTCCTGGATAAAAAACAGCACTGGCTTGGGAATAGCTACCAGAAGCCAGGAGTAAGCACCTACAGCTCCCTGTGTCTCCTTCCTTCTAGTTCACACCAGTGCCACACGTTTGCCATCCTTTCCAATAGGAACATAACTTCAACAGGTGAGGTGATGAATGCTTCCCTTCCATTTTGCAGTCCTTCTGAGCACCCAGGACACTCTCCTGAGAGTTACAAGATGTTGATGTAAATCCCTTTGAGCTAAAAGCTGATTCTCTCATCACTGTTACAGCACTGAAGGTAAGCACTCTGCCAGATGTGGCCAGGTACTGAAGCCAGCTGTGGCTATAACAGAAGAACCTGACTTGTTGGGCTCGGAGAGGTTCCCCTTACCTGGACCCCTCTTGGAGCTGCTCTACCTACTCCCTAGATCACAAGTGGGCACAGAGTGGAGAAAGGTGCCAAGATGCCCAGCTTGGGGCAATTCTGGACATTTCTGAATAGAAACAGACTAACAGAGTTCAGATGGCTGCTCAGTGAAGTTTTTGAGATCTGAATTTTTAGTTTACCCATACTCTTTTCCAGGGTCTAGCAAGGGCTAGTCTTTCAGGCTACATTTATACAGTTAAATGAAGTACAGTCAGATAGTTGGCAAAATACAGGAGGACTTCAAGTGGCCTGTACAGTAGGACTTTAAGTGGCATGTAGTTCTGGTACATCATAGCACAGCTCTTCTCAAAGCAACCCACCCTTCTGCATAAAACTATTCCATAGCCTTTCTGCGAGAAAGATTTGGTCTCCTAAGAAGAAGCCGCTGGCTAACTTACCCATCCCTGCTGCACTTGTGACCTCTAAGGAGGCAGGGTGGCAGAGTTTGGTGCAAACGTACACACGCGACAGTAGGCCAGAACACGTGGTAGATGTACAAACATGTTCAGAAGTAAAACAAGGTCACATTTTCTCCTGCATCTTACGCTGTAGCTTGCTCGATCATTGAGGCCAGTCTGTTGGGATGATACATGAATCTGGGCTTGACACCAAGCTTGGGCCTGGGTTGAAAGACAGTAGAGGAGCAGCCTCTGGCTTTCTGGTGTCTCTCTGCAAAACAGGAGTCACAGAACTTTGCTTCCCCAGAGGGCTACTGTGGAGAAAAATCCATTATATACTGTGGAGTGCCCATTTATTGCAGCAACATGCCAAAACCCAGACCTAAAAGGGGAGGGTGAACTTTTAGAAGAGAGGGATCCCATCCTAGGTATTTACTAGCTGGAATGAAATAAGCTTCAACAAAACCAGGTGTAAATAAAAGCAGTTGAAGGAATCTAATTTAAAAAGCAGTTCCTTCTAAGTTGCACAAGTTTTACTGTGTTATTACTAGTTCTCCAGTAATCGACTAAGTGTATTCTGCAGTAAAGTGCTCTTTTGTGACATACAGAAACTGGAAAACAGTTTTAAGAGTAAATATAATATAATTTAGATCTTATATCTTAGAAAGGACATGAATACAACTACTATATATTGTATTTAAAAAAAATTTCTGCTGTTGGATATCATTTGCATATGGCTATAGAAGTCCTTATCTAGTTAAAAAAAGAGGGAAGTTGATAAATCATCAAGGAAGGAAATACTGAGGTTTAAAACAGCCACAAATTTGTTTTTCTTCAGCTTATCATTTTAAAAACTCAAATGCTGTAATTCTGGATGAGTTGCCAGATTGTTTCCTTCATAATTCTGCCTTTCTCTTATCCATTCTTTAGGGATCAAAACCAAGCATATAAACTTCAGCCAGTGAACACACAAATCAAACAAACACATTCCCCTAACTTCAGGCTCTGATTAATTCCAGTGGTAGCCTTTGACCTTGATTTCCACCATGTCTTGCAGTACATACAGAAGCTTGACCTGGTATCGGAAAACTGCAGAGATTTGGTTTGGAAAAAATAAAGCCACCTTCATCATCTCCATTACCAAAGTATTACATTAAAATCTATAAAACAAAGGGCTGAAATCTGAAGTTTAGGCCTTGGAGCCAGTTTCACAATCTGTTTCCTGTAGCCAGAGTTCATTTGCAGCCAGTGGAAAAAACAACTTCTAAAAGATAAAAGGCAGTGCTGTGACTTTCAATCAATCTTAGCGTTTGTGTGGGAATACAGGCATACCAAAGTCTAACACCAACACTTCAGTTCTGATTCTGGTTCACTTCATTGATCTCGGATGTACGTAGCCATAGTCAGAGACTCCTAGCAAGCACAAACTTATTATGGGAAAAATGAGATCTATCCAACTTGCAAAGATCAAAATTTAGATAGAAATAAAGCAAGCATACATGACGTGCCTATTCACAGGAAAACTGGTAGACTATAATGAGTGACAACAGAACGGGACGGGAAGCTGAAGTGGTAACTAATGTAAAAAAAAAAAAAAAACAACAAAACAACAAAAAACCCAAACAAAAAAACCTCATAAAAGGCACTGGCAGAATTATTTTCTTTGAACCCATCAGTTATGATGGGTGGAGGCCTTGAGTGCTTAGAGAAATCAAGACTCACATTTATTACAGGTAGTGATGATTTCAGTAGATATATATTGTTCAAGAGGGTGCCAAAGGCCTAGAGGAAGCAGCTGCACAAAGCAGTCCAGGCCTGTCCACGCTGTCAAACAATGGCAACGCAGACTCCTTATAGAAAGGATTTTATGGGAAAAAGAGATCAGTCTTCCTTGAAAGGTACAGGTAATGATAGAATGATACTTATTTTGCAAGCTTTAGAGAAACAGTGCCAAAAGACAAAAGGAATGTCAGATGAAGAAACCAGATTCTTTACAAATAAAAGAGCTGTTGATGGCTGGTCTGGGTGAGCCAGCCCAAGCTCTGTTCCTGGACTCAGAAGCGGTTTCTGTGTCTTTCTGTGGTATGCGAGTAGCTTGTTCTGCATTTAACTTCAGTTTTGAGGTTTAGATTTTAGAGTGGGAAATGTGTACATGAGAAACGTAAAGTAATTATGCAAGACCCTATAGGCCAAATGCCCTTTTTCTGATTTACTTGCAAGCATTCTTTTGCCTTTCAGTATACTCAAAAGTTGTAGTTTTATGATTGCTTTAATGACAGGTGTAAACGGGTCGTTTTGCCCTTGTTTCCCTCTCCCCTTCCCTGCCAAGAGGTGAACTGGATCAAGGAATTGACTTGGCTGAAAATTAACTTTATCAAAAAAGCACCTTTTTTTCCCCTTCAGGAAAAGCAAGGGAAACAGCAATACCAGCCCATTTGGTGGCAGATTACACTTAATCCCAGAATGGTTGAGGTGGGCAGGGACCTCTGGAGGCCATCTGGTCCAACCACCTGCTCAAGCAGGGCCACCTAGAGCTGGTTGCCCAAGACCATGACCAAATGGCTTTTGAGTACCTCCAAGGATGGAGACTCCACAGTCTCTCCGGGCAACCTGTGCCAGTGCTTAGTCACCCTCACAGTAAAAAAGTGTTTCCTGATGCTCAGAGGGAACCTCCTGTGCTCCAGTTTGTGCCCATTGCCTCTGGTCCTGTCACGGGTACCACTGAGAAGAGCCTGGCTCCGTCCTCTTTGCACGCTCCCTTCAGGTATCTGTATACATCGGTAAGGTCCCCCCTGAGCCGTCTCTTCTCCAGGCTCATCAGCCCCAGCATAATTTGGATTAAAAAAACCCTTGGATTAATTCGGATAAACCGACTGCAGAACTGTTGCCCAATTTGAATATTCCAGGGATTCCCCCCCCC
>VYZV01012612.1:68282-75782 GCA_013401275.1 Pandion haliaetus | reverse complement strand
TCAGACCAGAGGAGGAGTATCTGAATTACTGGCATTGCATTCCATTTTGTGCTGAATCATATTCAAGTTTTGTTTTCTGCAAAAGGGTTACCAGAGAGTACACAGCTCAGACTTCAACTGCCTCCAGAACACCTGGGACCTGCACAAGTATGAATCTCCAAAAACCTACATGTAAAAGGCTCCAGCTTTAGCTCTGACAAGCATTATTTTCAGTTGAAATTGTTATATTCTAGCAAACTTTCTCCATGCCTCCTTGAAATAAATGATACCCCAAACAGTATCATCAGACAGATTAATTTTACAGTCAGATTGAAGGAAACAAGAGGTTCTTTTTGCTGTCTCTAGAAAGAATTTCCTTAGTTTATGTACTTTTTTGAACAACGTGATGGCAGAACTACATGTGACATTTTCTTCCCATAATGGTACCTGCTGAAAAAATTTCCACTATTAAAAACGGCCCACGCTAACATTTAAATGTTGATAATAATTAGCCTGACATTTGAAATACAGTGGTTGCAGTGTTGTCTTGAAGATGTTCTGCTCAACATTACCTAACTAGCCCTTTTTCATACTTACGTGCTTTCTGTACATTATTCTGTCAGTTACTGAACAAATAAGACATCAGTTGCTAATGTATTAACATGCAAAAACTATGCTTAAGGGCCAAACACTGCCCCCAGTCCACAATGTAACTCCCATTGATGTCAAGTACTGTTAAGTTTGTGACAACCAGTAAAAGAAGGGAACTGAAAAGTAGGGGATCAATTTTCTCCCTGATCTGCAAAGAATTTATGCAAACGGCTCCCTGCAGGATGAGGGATGGGAAAGGCAGTGTGTGTCGTGCCACGGGATGGGGATGGCTGGTTTCCTCCTGCTCTGGCCCATTCTGCACAGCCTTGGCCAAGGTATTGGGGTTAACCTTTTGAGAAATGCCCAGGCCATTTCAGGTGTGCTAGATGGTCAGGTCACTGGTCATATCCCTCCCTGGTTTTTCTGTAAGTGGTTGCTCAAAGGTGGCAATTAATTTGCCAAGCAAGCTGAAACTGAAAGTGTTCACTTAAGTACAGAAATATGCCCTTCTTCTCGATGGGTGATGAAAACTCTGCTTCACCTCCACATGAAAAGTGTCATGCTCATTATGACCTATCTACGTGCAGACAGCCCCGGTCAGGAGTGGCCAGTGGGATGACCAGAGGAGAAACCATGGGAGAAGCCTTAGGAGCAGCCTGCAGCCTGGCCAAGCCTGGAAACAGGAGAGAAGAAACTGGTTTCTTCCAACTGGTTCTTGGACATTCCCAAGCCATGACCACGTATTTCGGCTTTGTGTGTGCAAAGGATTTAGGGCAAAAAGACTTATATGTGGGCAAATTCTGCATGTAGATAAGAGAGGTTTGGGGGTTTTTATGCTTTCTTACTCTGTAGATAACAGAATGCTGTAATGCTCACAACACTGTGCACCACATTAAGTATAAATGATGTGATCTAAGAATGAAGTAATAGCATTACCCTTGCATTTCCTTGCTTTTGTCATCTGCAGGCTCTACACAGAAAAGGCCTTACCTGCTTTTTGTGTGTGTGTGATTGGTATCTCCTCTGTTCTATTACAAATGAGTGTCTCTCAGCCTAAGAGAAATGAGGATGATACAAGTGACACTACAGGAAGTTTAGGGTACACCCACTCTTTTCCCACCAGAATAAACACTGTTCTAATGGAAGCTACATTGATAAAAAATATACATTTCATTTTAGAAATTTCTCAGGTGACCATAATCGGTACGGGGTCAGTGATTCTAATGGGATGTACCATCAACGTGTGAACTCCACAAATAAGAAGACTTAGGATTTAAAAGACAAAATTTTGCCAACAGGGAGGACTTCAGCTGTCCTTAAGATGCAATACTAGAAGGGAGCAAAAATAGAGAAATCTGAAAAGCGGACCTCAAGGGTTGCTTAGTCCTGAAGCCTAAAAGCTGATGCTCAGGCCTATGTCTCACCCTGCCAGGTTGCCTTTACACAGAAATGCTTTGTAATACGCGTTTAGTTAAAATAGTTAAACCCACTACAGACTTCAACAAGAAACTGTGATACTATTTTGAACTCCAATAACAAGGAACGCTCTTATGTCATGTAGGCAAATTACTTTACATTTTTTCTATTTATATTTTTAGCTAGAGTCCTGAGGCCATCACCCAAGTAGCACCATCAGGTGAGATAAGCTACACATTGGTGAGGCTCTTGGATCTCTCTTGGCTTCATTTCTCAGGAAGGATTTGTTTCCTTGTTCCTGCTAATGACAATGGGATTCATCAAGGTTTATACATCTTGACTGGGAGACATTAATTTTGGCAATTGTGTGGTCAACCAATCTCTGTTATGTTTATGGCTGTCTCTGTACTGAAGTGATGACCAGGAGCAGATTTGTCTTCCTATGAATCTTGAGGGTGTTGATTAGATCACATACACTAGGTTCCCAGACTGGAATTTCTCTGCTGAGTACGTACTTTTAAATGGTTGCACAGCATTAAGAGCACAGCTGAAAGCTTTTAGAAATATAAATAATTGATGATTTATTTATCCTTCAAGATAGCCTTTTCTCCTGGTAGATTATAGAGCTTGTTCACAGGAGAAACAAAAGCATAGCCTGGAGGAAGACAATATACCTTCAGGTTTTGCTTGAAATGGGTATGGAATTGGTATGACTCCAATGTTCATGATGTTCAAGAAGATGTTTTTGTTGCTTAACTGTATCCTTGATCTGGTTTTGATGGTTTTTAAGTATTTAGGGGCACATGTTATAAGTTTTAAGAAATTCCAAGTACATTATCTTATGAGGAATCAAACAGCAGAAGAAAATTCTCACCATAATAGTGCAGCTTAATACATTCACAATTCTCTTTCCCTGCCCCAAATCTGCTTTTCTCTTTCTTTAAACATAGAGGAGAGAACAGGACTATTCTCGGAGTTATCCTACTGATACGGTTTAAAACTAAAAGAATAGTCTAATCTTTTTGAGGACTGAAGAGACAAGTGAACAGGAGAAGATGGATGAAGAACAGTTGTGCAGTCTACTCAGGGACTCTCCTATGTTTAAGGCCATTTGTTTCAGTTTGAGTCCTGCTCCAGAGGAATAGGCCTAAAATAATCTTTTTCACTTTTCAAAACCCATGTGTTTGTTCCCATGTTCTAGATGTTGTGGAACTAAAAAACAGAATGGATCTGGCTGCAGAGTCCCTAGTTCACAACATTTATTTGGGTCTTACATAGGAGAAATCACTGGTATTTTCATATCTGCATTTTGACTAAATTACCTTCCTTTCACAGTGATTTTAAACCACTTCATCGACTTCAATAAAAAGGCTTCAGGTAACTAGAGAATTTGGTCCACTTTTTCTACTGACCGACTGAAAAATCTGGCTACAGAAAAGACAGAAGAATGCAAGATTTACAGCAGAGACACGGAGCCAACCCTGTGTTCTGATTAGCAGTTTGGATGCCATTGTTCTGTCTGGAAAACACATGTCATCCACAGAATCACCCAAGCTGTCCATTGACATCTGCCAACATATCCTCCATCACCTCTCTCTTTCTTATTTCTCACTCTCATCCTTACACTTCTTTCCTCGCTTCCCTGTATTTCTGAAAACCCCACAAGTACTCCAATGCATTTAGGAGTTACCCCTTGCAAAAACTGATGTGGGTTTCACCCCCAACAATATCACCTTCAGTCTCAAGCCAACGGTTTCAAAATAATAGGAAATAGACCATTCCTCTGAGTCTTCTAGCCTGTCAGATTTGTGCTGTGTTTCTCTCTGGGGACAGAAATTCATAACAGCCCAGAGGCTTCATATTTTTTCAATTGTCACACTAAGACTTGAATGCCTCCATGAAAGAAGCAGTAGAAAGAGATGCCTGAAGGTAGGCTGGGAAGAATCCAAAATTATGTCAGGTTTCCTTCTACCTTCCCATCAATAGAGTCTTTGAAGAAGAAGCCTCTTCAGAAAAGAATAACTTTCTCTTTAGTTAAAAAGGCTACCATGTTTCAGTTTGGAGACTGACAGTTGCGTTAGCTTCATTACCTTAAAATCTATACAGCCTCGTGGTTTGCAGTGGACGGCGTTGCCTCCACGAGTGTTGATGATGTCCTTGAAAGAGAAATATAGATGCATAGCTTCATTTGGTGTTGACTTTGGAGGTGAATGTTTTATCCCCTTTCCTTTTCCTGGCTGTTTTTCCTGGCTGTTTGCAAACAGTAGTTATAACTCCTATGCAGTATGCTTAAGAACGAGGGGAGGGGTGGGGGAATCAAAGCTTTTACTGGGCTAGAACAGTTCTAAGTCTGATAGTTCTCCTTCCTCAGTGCAGTGACTGATGATGAGGGACAGAGGAGATGAAAGAGGAGCTGGAACTGTATATCACTGTCTATTATCTTTTGTCCCAAATATACTATTATTATTATCATTATTGTTTTTAGTTTTTATGTAGCAAGAAAAGATTCTCAGCTAAAGAAAAAACATGTTTTCTGAGGCCTACGCATTTTTGCGTATAACTTTTTAAGGAATACAATCTCACATTCTTGAAGAGTCCTGAGAAAAGTGGTAGTCTCGCTATAGTATATCTTTTCCAGCAAAGGATAATTTCTGTTGAAATATATGGGCATGGCAGTTTCTGGAAGATAGTAAATTGTGATTTATCCACTTTACATGTTTATCAGTGTGTTGAGAACTTGCTCTTTTGCTGTGAAGGGCCTGAAATACAGTTTGCACAATGCTGTCACTCCCAGGCAGAGCTACAACAGGTGAACACGATTATTTCTTAGGAACCTATCTCTCCCACTGTGCCCTTCTAAGAGTTGAAGTTTATAATTGCTAGCAGAATCATTCTCCTCCAGCTGTGGGCTGTGTTGGGTAGAAGAATTTGTCAGGTTCCCATTGTTATGGGGGAGGTAGCAGTACCTGGGAGGAGAGCCCCCAGATAGTGGACTTCAGAGGTAAAAATAAAATTTTCCTAAGGTTATTCACCTAGGATGTATTTTGTAGAAAAAATAGAAGAAAAAATCAACTCTTACTCCCACCAAGTAAATCTAGATCAAGAAAGCAGTTTGTTGGGGTTTTTTTTCTGGTCAAGAAAGACTGGGATGGCGGCTGAGTAGTTGTGGTATGTTCTTGTCAAATGAGTCAACTTGTCCTTCGTTCTCAAACAAGAGGAAGTCAAATCCACTGTTAACACAATGGCAGAAAGAGTTTCTGCATATCTAATGTCTATTAGATAGGCAGGTGGGAGGAAAGGTAGAAATATCCAAATATCGTAGGTTGAAGATTTTGTTATTTTAAAAAATCCAAAGAAATATTTCCTGAAATCCCTTAAAGCTCTCAAATGAGACTTATTCTTCAAAGGTGTCATTATGTGCTATGTAAATCTGTATTTACAGACATCATTCAAAGCACCCAGGTCTTAACATCCACACAACTGCCAGGAGGAGTTATAAAATATCACATAACACACTTTTTATACAGAATAGCACCTTGGTTACCTAAAGGGAATGGAAAGATCCTTTGTAAATGAATGCAAATGGCACCACAGACAAGCATCATTCAGTGTGCAGGATAAACCCCTATTACTGCCAAAGTTCAGCTGCAGCAGTAATTTCTCCAAGTGGGAAGTCCTTACTAGAAACAAGTGCCACAGTATCTGATATATTCCTAAAGAAACGAATGACTAGCACGCTGCTGATTCCTCTCACCTCAGGTTTTGGAGGAAAGCCCTCGGGACCTCAACCAAGACCTGGGAACTGGCTGTGCACTGCACGTCCTGCCAGATGGGAGGGCTTGGAGACTTTGTACCTGCGGCACGCTACTGATTGTCCTGGCTCTAATATTTAAGGATAGGATGGAGTAAATACAGGAAAAAATAATTTTAGTAAGTTCTGTATTTTACTGGAAGCACCACTGAATCATGGGAGGAGAGAAGAATGAAATCACTCTGGGACAACTTCTCTTTTTCAGTATTGATCGCTTCTTCTGTGGCACTTTGATACAATCTCCTTCATTTTAGTGGAACCAGGATCTGGTCCTGCATGTCACTCAGCCAGACCTTAAATTGCACAGATTCATTTATTCCCAGACTGTAATACAGTAACTTTATATCCCCCCTGCAACTACATATTAAAAAAAAAAAAAGGAAAAACATGGATTTCTTTCCCTCTAGCAAAATTATAACAATGTTGATTACCCTATTTAACCCATGCAGGGGAAAAAAAAAAAAAAAAAAAGAGAGAGAAGCATTATACTGATGCTTCAGGAACTAAAAACAACCCTAAACATGTGTCATTCATTGAGTCATTTAGACTAGTGCCCTCTCTTCTTTAGAAAATTACTCAGGTCCTCTTGCTTTCTACAGCCTACAGTATTACACTTCTAAGGAAATAATACCTTGATAATCTGCACTTCAAAACCCTAGTCAATAATTGCCTTTGATTACTGAATGAAAAAAAAAAAAAAGAAAGAGAAAAAGGAATCTGCAAGACTGCAGCAAAGGAATGCTGAAGAAAAGATGCTAAAACTATTCCTGCACTTCTGTGTTTCAATGTAATTTACAATCTATTTGCCAACAGTTCTGCAATGATTAGTAAAATATGTCAAGAAGCTAAACAATATAAGCATCACAATGAAAGAAATTTAGCAAGACCCCTTCTCATTATTATTGTACATGACAATTCAACAAAATATTTAAAATCAACGAGAATAAAAGAAATATTAACAGTCTTTTCAGAAAAATGCACTTATTATCATGCCTGAAGGGTATTCAGGAGGAATGTGAAAATAACTGTAATTTATTTAAGACCTGGAAGTATGAAATAATAAGCTACTGAACCATCAGAATTGTTTTGGTGTTGTTATCTGACATGAGGGCAGACCTTGTCTCACTTTAAGTTTTATAGTAATAAGACCTTGGAAACAAAACCTTGAATAAACAGAACATAAAGAAAAGGGAAATGTGTCCTTGCATAAATAGATATTGTGTCTATCACCTTCTTCCAAAAAGGTTGCTCAACTTTATAACCATGTAGTAGGTAGAAAGTCAATAAAAGCTGGACTGCATTCAAATGTTCAGAAATCACAGACTGGTCATTTTGTAACTTAAAATGAGTAATACCGTCATGTAAAAAAGGCAACCTTATAATGACTCTCTATTTCTATTAAGAAGTTCTGTATCTGCTGTCATTTTATCCTCCTCCACCCCAAAGATTAATAGCTACACATCTGACTCATATTTCATATTGCATTTAACCCACAATTTAGAGCCTAAACAACCTGGTATTTCAGCACAGGAGGGACGATCGTTTCCTCGTTAAAAGTTTAGAGAGAAAACTCTTAGATGTTAACCCTACCTTCCTCTGACGTAGCCACATCTCTCCTCCCAAAGACATACTTCTCTGGAAAGAAACCTCCAAACTTCCACGCAAAAGCATTGTGCAGCTCTAGCCTCTCCATTAAAAAAAAA
>VYZV01012612.1:63633-66133 GCA_013401275.1 Pandion haliaetus | reverse complement strand
CATTAAGATGGAAGACGAGATGGTCGGGAGTGCTCTGGCCTCAGTGGAACCCAGGTAACTCAGGATTACTCACCTGAGTAAAGCTTTCAGACTAGAGGTGAGCTCTGTTAACCAAAACCAGCCAAACATGTAACTCTTGAGCATTACTTATGGTGCTGCTTTCCATCACAGAGACATCTTTTCTGGGTGCAATTGGCCTTAAAACTCCAATTATTTTTTATTTTTTTATAACACTGATTTATTTCAAATTTATTTTAGGTGTCTCATTTTTGTTCCTGGTTTCTCCAATTCCATCTATAAATTTCCTTGCCCTGATTGTCACGACTGGAAAGACAGTTCAGAAATTTAAGCAAACCTTTCCTGCTCCTTTTATTTTTTTTTTAATTGTCAGAGGGGAGGGTCATCTGTTTTCTAAGAGTGCTTTAAATAACTTCTGCCTTGGGAGATAGCTGAAAAATGATCATATTTTTTCTACAAATCAGGAAACAAAAGGCCTCCACCCCTTCCAAGGGCTCTCTCACAAACTTTCCCTTTTTGCCACCCCACCAGCATGGCAATAACCCCAGCCCTTTGCACTGGCACACCCTTGCCAAGAGGTGGAAAATAAATAGGGACAAGGAAGATTTTCTTCAGCCTAAACCATCAGAATTTTTTTTTTTCCTATTTTTTTTTTCCCCCAAGCTGACACCCAAACTGAACAGAAAAACTTTTATTTAAAAAAAAAAACCCCACAACTTTTGCTTCCTGCTCCTGTTAGTTGTAACTTACTAACCAAGGCCTCCCTCCCTCAAGATAGAAGCTGGGCACCTCTTTTCTTGCATTGGTTTCATTTTAGTCATCAAGATTATCTGCTTGCCGACAGCTGCATGATCTATGGCCTACCCCCTAAAAAAAAAAAAAAAATTAGCTTGAATTTTATCCCTTCTTGGGTTGAAACTATCTTATGAAGTATTGATAACGCATTATCTTAGAGAGCAGAATAATACTGCACAAAATGATACTAAAGATGTTTAAAGAACCTTCTGGCTCAGTGAAAGTTATTATTCAGAAGTTTACATAGTCTGCAAACACTTATCAAAATCCCTGAGCAGAAAGTACAGAACCTACGTTTCAATTAAGATATAGTGGAATGCAAAAGGTTCAGAGGAGATAAGGTCACTCTTGGAAAAAAAAAAAGTAAATATTCAAATTCATCCTTGATGATAGTTTGACCTCATGAGTTGAGTTTTCAGTACAAATCTGAATGCTTCCTACCTGGCAATGCAGTTTTATCAGGATCAGGCTTCCCAAAAGTATTTTGCTGTTTAGGTTATTTTGCTGTTAGTCATAGAATAATTCCTCAAAATCATCCAGAATATAGGGCCAAGGTAAGATATGGTTGTCTTCAAATTTACAAGCACTTTAGGTGGAGGTGAGAAAGCTTCAGGCAGAGACCATGCAACAAATGGCCAATGCATGGAGAGTATTTACTTTTTTTGCTATAACACCTCATGTTCTGACCTAAACCACTGGGAACTTTCTCTGTTCCCAGTCAGCATAGACTTTCTCCCCCAATTTGGTAGAGATAATACTGCTTCTGGTTTAGCTCAATATCAAGTCAACAGCAATTTTACACCTAAGCAGCTGATTCTAAGGGACAGTTTCCTCTGCAGACAGTTAAAGGCAAGCGCTTGCCTAAAAATTGAGGAAACAAATCCCCTTTTTTTTTTTTTTTTACCCCATAAAAATCCTCCTGTGTGCCTATAGAGGAGATTGACCAGAGCCAATCTGCTCCTCGCTGGGTCGTTTCGTTCCTGCAATGGTTCTTCTCCAGGCAGAAAGTCTCCACCAAGCTTCTCCAGCCACCGCGTGTTTTGAAGCAGGGAGAGAAGTTTGGGGATTTTTAGCCTCCTCCTTTTGTGGCTATGCTATTGGATGAGCAGATCAGTGTTAAAATGCACTCTTTTTCCCCCTTAAAATGTAATTTTTTTTCTTTAAGTGTAAGGGAGCTTTTCCTTCTCATAATTGACCATGTGTTTAATTAGCGGGGAAACCTAGGTTGTTAAAGAGCAAAAAAGATCTGTATTTATTTTCTGTGCACTAGCTCCTTTTTGATCTGGCCTACCAAACATGATGGCGGCCCTGTTGTGTAAATCAGAGCTCGCAAGTGCTGCACAGTTGCTCAGTGAATAACTCTTTGCAGGATTGGGCCCAGCAATAGCAATTTTACAATTGCTTGTGTTTTCCCCCAACCCTCCCACCACTAAGAACTACCCGGATCTGCTACTCCAGGGAAATTTGCAATATCTTTACTTTGCAATTCCCCTGAATGCTTCTGCTACTTTTTTGGGGATATAAACGTAATATTTTTATCAATGCTTTCATTCTTGAATCAAACTTTAGATATAGTCCCAAAGATACATGCAATGCAGAGACCACAATGAGGTACTTAAAAATACAACTGTTGAATCGATATGAAAATTCGGAATGTTTCCTACAAGCATGGAAATACATCACAGGA
>VYZV01012612.1:56133-61133 GCA_013401275.1 Pandion haliaetus | reverse complement strand
TACCTGCATTTTCTGCAGCAGTACACTATGGGCATCAACCATACTTTCCAGTATGTTGTCATTTAAAAACTAGCTGAAAAAAACCTGGAGTGAACCCAAGTTTTTCATGCAGCCACAGGATTACGAAGAATTATGTCCCATAGAGGACAACGAAATTGCCCATGTATATGAAGTTATGTCCATGTGCAAGGCTTCAAAGGACCAAGGCCTTTTGCTATATTGCATTTGGCAAAGTCATTGCGAGGTTTCAGTACACATCTGTAGCAGGTATTTTCTGATGGTGGGGAGATAAAAGGGTATAACACTCAGTTACTTCCATTTAAATTACGATACAGGGAAAAATAGTAGAAGTCAGTGAGGATTTTTTGTTGCCGTCGCGTAAAACAAACACATCTTTGTTTCATAAAATGATGATGTACAGACCATTCGTCCCTAATGATCCTTTGGGGTATATGGAGAAAAGAAATGTAAAAATGAGCGTAGAAATTCAGTTTAATATGCACGACTGAGTGTTTTCCTCCCCGAATGGCACGCCGACTATGCAGACTTGCTGTTATATTTTTAACTTAATGTGCAGCGTATTAGCCATTACGTCCTCTGAGTGGACACATGTCATCCTGAATCGAAGATGAGTGCCACATGGCAGAGATCCCTGCGCCTGTGTGGGACTCAGTACTGAACCAGGATCTCTCGTCTGTAAAATCTGTTACGAGCCCAATCCTGCAATACTCCCTCCGGTAAAACTGCCATTAGCTACAGGAGCTGATATTGTTAATTTACATTTTGCCAGCTATAGACTCGAGTTACTAACCATTGCTTGTTCTAGGGACAGATTTAGACCTAATGATAAAATTATACTTTTTCGCAATAACTGTTGCCCTTGGACATGCTTAGAAGTTTTATAGCAGTTCTGCAGCTGCTTATCCAATTGCAAAACCAGCTTTTCAAAGCTCCTTAGCTGTGCTACCTGCAGAAAGTGTACAAATCACTTCCTCGCTCCTAATGCAGGAGCAATTATTTTTACTTTTCCAGACTAAACACACATACACGCTTACTGTTCCCAGTGTCTCGCTGTGGCTTCTCCCGCTGCCACATTGCGACCAGCCAATTCAGTCTTTGCTCCATTGGAGATAATCCTGTTTAGCTACTCTACAAGCCCATCCGCTAACATGACAGGCTGATTGCAACTCTGGAGCACCTCAGATCTCAGCAAACAGCATCTCCCTTTGATTGTACGACAGGCCACTGACAAAGTCAAATAGCTATGGAGATCCTCCTGTGTCACACAGAAGTTCTTGGGTAATATGAGCTGTGATGGTGCAGAGGACACCACTACGGCAGGAAGGCCGAAGAAAGGGTGAGGATTTTATAGCCCCTTCAAATATTCCTACTTCTTCTACAGACCTCCAGAATTTTCTCCTATGGGCCATGCTCTGCTCTTCTTGTGTCTTCAAGTTACCCCTTTGCCAGACTCTGATCTGTTTCACTTTGCAGCCTCAGGGATTCGCGACTTCCTATGGGATAATGAAACTCCTGGAAGAAGCATCTTTGGGTGACCCAAGAAGCACAGACACTCTGAGGGGGCCGCAGTAGGAAAAAGGCAGCAAAACAAACCCGCAGACAGAAAATCTGCTAATCAATGTCCCTCCTTTTCACCCAGCACAGCGCTCGGTAGTACACGCTGGGCAGGTGAGTTTGAGAGCCATGGAGCATCGCGAGTTCTGCGGCTGTTGGAGCTTTCCAGAGCCATCAGGAAAACACAGGCTGTTTGAGGAGGCTCCCCTCCTGCTCCCCAAGTGACTTGTCCCCCACGGCAGGGCGGGGTGGGGCTTCCTTGTCTACTATTTTATCACTCTTTCATCATGACTTTTAGGAAGCCTGTAAAGCATTTAGCATTATTAGTACAGATAAACTCCACTGATAAAACTCCCAGCAAAGGAATCATGTAGGAACTAGGATAAAACCCCTTTTCAGCACAGGAGGTTTACGTTCAGCCCCAACACCCCTCCCCGAGGGCAGGCAGGAGCTCAGCTGCTCAGGGCCTGCATCTTTCTTTGACCCTGGCGTGTGCCCAGCCTGCAACCAACTGCAGTGGCCGCACGCCACAGGTATCTGGGGCACGAGCAAGTGGAAGTCGGGCTGTGACCCAACGCACAGCTAAAAACCGCTCCGCTTTCCTTCGGCGGTTTGGGAGACGGGTAAGCAGGCAAGGCGCACCCTCCCTAGAAAAGCATCGAGCAAAGCGCTGCAGAAAGCTGAATAAAGGCAATATTCACAATAATGTGTGTCGCCTTGTTGACCTACAGCAATTTTTCTTTCTGCCAGGGAGCAGGCAAGGCATTGCCTACCTATGGAGGGTGGTCTTTGGCTGCACCTACAGAGATTTCTGACCACAAAAAGCAGGAGGCAGGCTAGAGAAGGAGTATTAGAGTTACAGCAAGTTGGTTGCTAGCTTTCCAAGCCTGGAGAGAAAACTGAAGTATATTATTAGCTCTTTTCTATTTGCCTCAAAAGCTGATGAAGAAGAAGTGGAAACCATGCTATTCAACTGCCAAATAACTAAAAAAATTCCAATAGTGCCTGACATATGAGCCAAGGAACCCACTGAAAATGTACATTTGCATCCAAACCATAATGCATTGAGCTATGATCTCATTCTGAGGTGGGCTTTTTTTAAAATTTTTTTAGTATGTTTTATTTGGTTTTGGTTCTTTGAGTAAGGAAAGAGGAAACAAAGATTAAGCCTTACATTAGTATGGTCTTATAGGGGAGAACGGGGAAAGTCACTGTTAGTCCCCTCCCCGTAGTGCTTCTGCTGTACGTGAGGGATGGTTTTCTCCAGCTCTTCCACGGGGACAGGGAGGTGGCAACTCCACACTGCCCTTCCACGTGAGCTGACCCATCTCAAAGCCAAGATCTGGCCCTTCACGTCCCCATAGAAAGGAGAGGACAAAGAGAGGAGCCGTGGTCCTTGCCGAGCCCCCTCCCCGGCTGGCGAGCCCTGCCCGGCAGTCAGGGCTATCCCAGCAGCTTGTGGGAAATGCCACTTCCCAAAGAAGGAGCCAATCACTTTCGCAACATCCAAGCTAAATAAATGATTTCCAGATTTTCTGATCAAACCTCTCTTTATTATTGGCATTCACGTTTCAGTTCAGAAATTATGAACGGGACAGCCTAGCTCTATCTTAAAAGCATCTGGTATTTGGGAAGGAGAAATAGCCTGCTTTTTTTAAAAAATAAGCTTTAACATAAAAATGTTTGTGAGAACAGCAATTCTTATTAAAAGCTAGCTTTTTTCAGCGGGTGATTTTCCAGATTTCTCACAACCCTGGAGCAGAGTAGAGAATTTGGGAAACAAGGGAAACGTAGGTGGGAAAAAAATACAAAAAGAAAACAAGTAAAAGAAAACACATTTAAATTTGTTTCCACATATGAGATCATATTTCTGGCACTTTGTAGAAGTCCTATGGAAGCTGTTATTTCCAATATAGGAATACTACAGTGACTAAATTGGTGTTAAATTTAAATCTATTCAGGAAGTAATAGTCAATCTGCATTCCATGTAAAGACTCTCACAGGCAAAATTATTTATACAAGGTAAAGTTGGCAAAAGGAAGTCCAGTGAAAGAAAAGAAATTACATGTATTAACCCAACCCTTCCCAGCTAAATACTTCTGTACTTCAATAGTCCTTCCTCAGGAAAATAGAGTTTTAGCCAGTGTGAGAGTAACACATTTTGTTAAAGTGGAAGCGATGTTTCAGGAACTGCTATTTTAGATGCATTATGAAACAATGTAAGTCCATGTGATCTTTTAAAGTAAGTGTCACTATTTGCAGACAGATTTTTACTAATAGTTTAATTCCACATGAAGTGTAAAATGCATCCTGCAAATGTGCAGCTACATAATTGGATAGATGTTTTCACAGATGTATATTTAATTTTTACAACTTTTGAACTTTCTTTGCATTTATTAATTCATTTCTGCAACATTTAGGTCCAAATTTTGCCACACATGCACAGCTCCAAGGAGGGCTGATTTTAATTATATTAGCGCAAGTTTTATGCCAGTGTAACTATTGACTTAAATCAAGCTTCTTAGACCACGATTTACATCAATATAACTTTGACTAGAATCAGACTCAGCTGAAGATGTGTGGAAATAGCTTTGCCAGAATTTCCCTCTGCGTTCTTTCTACTACTGGTTGTACAGAGTAAATAATTATTTTGGGCCAACATGTGTCAAAAGTTAAAATATTTCAAAAACGTGGGGAAAAGGAATACCTGCTTTCCAGAGGACTCCCTATAAGCTCATGCATGCTTTCCTGGCTTGATTTTGCTGTTTCTCTTTGGAGAAGTGCATTTTGTCATGTGTATACTATCACAAGAGAAAAAAAAAAAAAAAAAAAGCTAAAAAAAATAAAATCAGTACCCCCAAATTTAAGCAGTGATGAAGCTTAAGTTATGTGACAGCCAGTTTGTCCCCTCTTGGCTGCAGTGGGCCAAGGGCACGCCTATGCACACAGATGGAAGCCCTGCAGAAAAGCCATACAAGAAAACTGTAGCCAAGGAGAAAAGGCAGGAGAACGTGCTCCTTTCCAGAATGCACGCCCTGCACAGGCATCAACCTCTCCAAGAGCAGCTGCAAAGTCCCCACAGGACACCATCGGCCTGATATCTGAGGTCTCCATCTATGGGCTCCTCGAAATGGCTTTAGGGTGAAGCCCACGGCATGGGTTTATTATCACAGGATGGCCAGCTGAGGCCAGGCACACTGAGGAGCAGTACAAAAAGGCCTCAAAGTAAAGAGAGGAACCACGACACCCCACTACCCAGCATTGTGACGCACCATGAAATCTTTCACTTGGGTGTGGGTTTCCTCCCGTTGCCCACACAGGATAAGCTAGTGGGACCTGTGTCCTCTCCCCTCACCTTCAATGCCTCTCCCAAACTGCCTGTCAGCCCACTTGACCTACCTATGGGATTTAGGTGTCTGCTGCCG
>VYZV01012612.1:16133-51133 GCA_013401275.1 Pandion haliaetus | reverse complement strand
AAGGAGCAAAAATAGTTTGGTATCTTTACTGAACTTTTTTTATTTTTTAAGGAGACGTTATTAAAATTGAAAGCTTGTATCTCAAAAGGCCAGAGTTACCCGTGGGGTTAATGTTCTTAGCAAGACATGTTTAGGCAAATCTATCCACTGTACTTTTATTAGCAGGTAATGAAAAGGTGTAAGTTAAAGTGTGAAAGGACTCTGTGTTTTTTGAAAACAGTACTTCAGCAAATAGCTTTATCTGGCAGAGCCTCTTTGTATTGTAATTACATATAATACAAATCTTCACAATAATTCAGAGAGAGAAAATGCTAATGTGCAGGTTGTGGCAGAAACTAAACCAAAGCAATGAGATTTGCAGCTACAGCTGATTCCCCATCTCACACTGTGATTTTTAACAATTTAGTTCCCTGCTTGCATGAGAAGGTTCAGGTCTCCACTCTCTCGCTGAACTGTAGCTACAAAAGTTATTTCTCCCAATCCTCTTTCTTCTGGTGCGCTCCTTTTCCCCTTAACGTACAAAAGAGATAAACCCCCCAAACCGCTGATTAAAGTAGATGGGAGTTGGTAGAAGAAACTATGAAGGGTTTCTAGCAGTTAAGCAGGATTTGTATTAGGAAATAACTCCTAACATCCTTTCCAGATTTCTGCTCATCAGTGCTCCAGGTTTGAAAACATGCAAAATTTATCTGACTTACCACAACAGCTTGAAGGACCAGCTTGGATAAATATGTATTTTTGTGATCTCTATTGGTTTTGCACATATGGTATCATCTACCTGATTGATCGTAAGGGCTCCATTGACTAAAAACTGAAGGGATTTTGGTGTATACATTCATTCTGAAAATACATATTCATCGCGGGGCACGCCACAATCCCCTAAATGTGAAGTCACTGCCATGCACGGTGTCGGTGTCTCTCGCGTAATGAATCATGGGCTGATGGACCCCGTTGGAGTCCTGACAGTTCACCCTCCCGCGGGTGGCTGCTGCTGCCCTCCAGCTCCCATCCGTGTCCCCGACTCCAACAAAAGGGCAAGGGGCTGGCTGCCCTCCCCACCGGCCACCTCCTTCAAACCACAGCTTTTAGTTCAGAGCATTTCTTTCTTTCTTTCTTTTTTTTTTTATTTTAATTTCAACAAGGCCAAATTAATTGTTTGCAAAATGAAGAAACGGATCCTGCAGCAATCTTATCCCTCTGATAACTCCTTACAATTTGCAATGGAGTTCCCTCTAGCATCAGCCACAGAGCAGGGTCTGTATTTCTTTTTAAGAGCATTTTTTACTCTTTCCCTTCCCATCGCCACACACAACCTGGGAGACAGACTATATTGAAAAACACTGTAAAACAAATAACTGCCGTCACGGGGAAATGTGTTGTTTCTTTCCCCCTCTCTTTTACATCCTTATATCTGACCCTAGTCTAGATCCCACAGTCAGTGACAGAAATATTGACATCAGCCCGGGGAAAGATCAAGTTTCTTTACACAGGGGACGAGTCCTGTAAACTCTGCTGTGTTGACAGAACCAGGTCCCGTGCTGGTGGGTCCTTCTGGTGGCCTGGAGAAGGTTTAAAAACCGCTCCTGCTCCACTGCAGCCCAAGGGAGCTTTCTCATTAACTTCAATACCAGCAGCATTACACCTTAAAAATAAAAAGGGACGGATTCCACTACAGGAGGAGCACTACCTTACTCTTTAGGTAGCCTTGCTGCCCACAGCAAGGCACTTCTGTTCTGTAGAGTACCAAGAATACCACAATCTGGCCCAAAATTAATAAAAAAAACCCTGGAAAGTCAGTTAGAAAAAAAACCAAAACAACAAAAACCAACTGCTTCTCTGTATTTTCACAGTGAAGCTATAAACTTCCGATAAACAGAGGCCACCGTGGAAATGCTGACAAAAACCTCTGCTTGGCATCAGGAACAGGGACAACTGCCTGTTACCTGCTCTGGTGAGAGAATTCATAGGTTCGTGATGAAGTAGGGGTACTTAGGATTTCTACAGCATTTTCCTTTCTATTATAAACACTCGCTCAAAACCCAGTCCTCCAATTTTTGGTCACAGCTTTATCTCAGAAAAGGCTGAATAGGTACTTAAAATATTTTTCAAGAGAAAGAAAGAGGAGAGAGAGAGAGAAACCCCTGCCCATTCTTCTGAAATTTAAGTAGGCAGCCCTTGAAAGATCACTGAGAAAAGTCTGTATTTTCTCAGGTTTAACTAAATAATTTATGCATACTTTCACTTTGGCATGATGAAGCAATTTTAGCCTTTAAAACCCACAACTACTCAGGAGGGAAAAGGTCTGGTTCCTGCAACTTAAATAATTTAAACATCCAGGTGGAAATGCTTTCAGCACTGCTCCTTTCTGAGACAAAGGAGGAAGACTCCCAAACTCTGAGACACCAAGAAGAAAAAGGAGTGATGAAAGAGCCAACCTCGGATGCATTCGATATTGAGGGGAAATCCAGCATTGTTCGCTGGAAAAAGATGACCAGAGAGATGCTTAGAGTACATAAATCCGCTAGGTAAAAACGCTTAGCAAAAAAAATATTGGCCTAGAGCTACAACAAACAAGCTTTCCAAAAGAGCACAGCAAAAATATCCCTCTACCCTCTAACCCAAGTCAGAAATGGTTTGTGTACGCTTAAGGGTTAGGCAGATGTTAGGGGTCACTGAAAAAGCTGTGTGAAAAACTGCACCACCACCGGCTTCTGAATTTACAGAAATGAGTACGTCATCTAACTCACAGCCGAGCAGCTTTATGCCGATGAGAAATGAAAAAGTACCCGGGCTACTTCACTCTTTCCCGCATTAGACAGTAGAAGTGAAACTCTTGAGATAAATTTTTGCATGTATCTGCTTTAAAGACAGGTAAGAATGGCCCTCTGAGTCAGTGTCCGATCGACCTCATGGCAGGTTTCGATGCATGCCGGCACATCAGTGATGATATGCTTGCAAAGCGTGTGGGATGCAGCCAGAGCCTGCCCCAGCTGATGTCCTGGGGAAGAGCGCGATGCCCGATGGGAGCGGGTGGTTATGGGGAGAAATGCTTAAAAAAAACCAAACCAAAACCCAGAAAGGAAGTGCCAACAGCATAGGTATTACTAGAACTAGATAACTGGTAGCGATTTCACATAGTATTAAGCTCCGTTAATCAAGATGTCTCCCAGTAAATAGCATTACTGAAATGAACATTTGGCTTCATCCCAAGGACAGACATGCCTCAGACTGCTCTCCCCTTTGGTATGTATTGAGCAGAAAGTATTAGAGGGAGAGTTAGCAGTGACCCATATATCTAAACCACCAGCATTTTCTGTTAGGGAAAAAATATCTGATTGTCCTTTCTAACCAGCTTTAAAGCCTCCATTGTTCGGCATGAGCCTTCAAAACACGGCAGGGACAATGTCCCGGGGGTGGAGAGATGCCTTGTGCATGCCCATGGTGTTGTCCTTGGGTGTTGCAGGGATAGAGCACCCTAAATGCCCAGGAGCCTTTTGTCGCTCGCCTTCCTCAAGAAAACGGCAGTAATACACCAAATTAATAACCGCACGCATCCCTCCTCCAGCTAAGTTCATCCTGGCACCAGCGTTCACATCTGCAGCACAGTCGCACGCTTGCATCGGGAGTGAATGGGAGGTGCCATTGGGAGGAGGAAGAGGAGGAGGAGGAGGAGGCAGAAGAGGGGAGGTCCGTCCCGGCCATGCCCCCATATGGGGTTTCCCCCAGCACTCTTCACCTGCAATTTCCTACTCCCCCGCGAGACACCTGAGGAGGGAAGCGAGAAATAAGCTGTTCTCCTCCAGCTGCCCCTCCATCTAGCACAGTGTGCCCGTGGCCTATTTCCTTTTTTTTTTTTCCTACCAGGTGTCTCCCTCAATATATCCTGATGAATGCAAAAACAAGGGCAAAATTCACACCTTGCAGCACTAGAAATACTCCAATTGCTGTTGAAACTGATGCTCTTTCAGCAGATTTTTGTTGCTGTGCTCATGACAAACTACTGGCTGCCAGTGTGTGTGTGTGTGTGTGCACGTGGAGTAACACCACCTCCAGAGCCTGCTTCCCACCAGACTTTGAGCTTAAAATGGCTCAAAGTTTCTCCTATCTACATGTGCCTCACGGTCAGCTGAAATGTTCTTATTAGGCTGGTCCCCAACCTTATCCTCGCAGCCAAAAGGAAACGCAGAGCTGGGCATAAGAGGCTGTTGAAACCACACGTCATGTTTGGGTTTGCTGTGTCATAATGATTTTATTCCGGTTGGGAAAAGGCTTTCTGCAGCTGTTTTCCTATGGAGCTGATGGCAAAGGGCAAGGGCTTGCCTGATATCAAGCAAAAGGGAAGAGCAGCAAGAGGAGGGACCTCCCGACAGCAAAAGCATCTCTGCTAAAAATGCATTATACTTGTTGTTTTAAGTATGTAAATGTTAGAGGCATTGCCCATGGTTAAGAAGTAAAATAAGGGATGTGGAATAAGGCTTCAGACCTCAGGCCTTCAAGTAGTTTCCCTTTCTTTCGACCTCCTGTATTTTCTGGTTTTTAAAAGCAGTATTAATTGTGGCACCCCAGCCACAGCCTCCCCTGCAGCGAAGTGTGGGTGCCCCAGGGTGCCTCAGCACCTCTCCACTACCAGGGGAAAGAAACTCTCCTTTCTCTCCCCAGTTCCCTCGCTGGCGGGTCTCCTACCTGGCCAGGCAGGATGGCCTCATCCTCTAATTAACGTGCCAAAAGATAGACCAGTTATCTCCGAGAATGTGCTCCCTCCTGTGCCAGGTACCTGCCCAAAACCCTCAGCTTGTTGCTTTGAGATATGAACATCCTTTTGTTGCCGCTGAGTGGGTTCAGATTTCAGCCAGTGCCTACCTCGAGGTGAAAAGATAACATGAATTTTTAACAAAAAGGAACTTGAAATTTCAAGTTACTCACTCTTTTAATGAAATACAAAGTACGGCCTCTGTCAGGATGATATTTCATGGGAGAAAGTTAAACTTTCAAGGTTAATATTGTTTCTGAACAAAGTACAAATCAGTTTTCTGAAGGCCTTTTTTGCTGACATACGTCTTATACCTGCAAATTTTGATGGGGACTGGAGGCCTTGCGTTTGCAAACCTGTGCAGTTTTGGGCCCTAGAATAACCATTATATCAACACCAGGAACAAAGCAAGCTCAGGGACTGTGTGTGAAACTCCCCTAACAACAACCCAAAAAATAAAGAGGCAGCCCATTTGGCACTGAGCTCCCCAAGGAAACCACATGAACCCGAGGTGAAAGGCCTTTTCTTCTATTCCCAGGCTGCTAAACCATCTAGTTCTCCTCATTCATTACCCCGAGTTAAGCTTTGCAAGCTTACAGTAAACCTGGGAGAGCCTGGGTTTTGTACAGAGGATTTTCACATTAAGGATTCACTTCCCCCATCTCCAGCCTGTTCCCCTGAATCTTCAAACCGAACACCTGATATAAACCTAAAATCCTAATCTAGCCTGAAGTGCACTAATAAAAGCTTTGATTTTTTTTTTTTTAAAAGAAGAGAATTAGCTCCATAATCCTACTAGTTATACTTCTAACAATATTATTTTAAGACAATTAATTCATATTTAAAAATAATGAAATCACTAGCACAAGACACTAAACTTCTTTTAGTATATTAAATTGGGCAGATTGCTTCTCTCCTTCTAATTATGAATGTAGCAGTTACAAAAGAAACTGTCATTTTGATAGAGTAAAAGACAATCTGTCTGCCAAAAGTGTCCAACCATAATTCTAAAAAAAAAAAAAAGTCATCTGCATCAAGAACATGCTACTTTGTTTGATGTACTGTCTTATTGGAAACCTAATTTGCTTTCAACCTCTGAGACAACACATAACATAAGTTTGCGTGACTAATTTTCTTGGAAATATGAGTAATTAGAATAAGGGACCATTTCCATCGCAGGAACGGATAGTTTTCAAAATTCAAAATAAACGCTGCAAGTTGCTTTCTTTTCCCTTTCAGCCATGTATTACAAAAGGGAGACGGATGGCTTTGTATAGCGTAATGTAAGCTCACATGTAAATTGTGAACTACTGCAAAGTACGAAGAGGTTTATTACCTGAGGTGAGCACTCCCAGAGCTCCCGGAGTATAAAAGCATTAGCCGTATGTTCTAACTGAGTAATAAAAATCAATAAACAGGAACCCCCCACCTGTGCTATGGCCCCAGTGTTAAGTTTTATACACGTAGTAATAGTGCATATCAATTTTCACCACCCTTCCTACGCTAGCTATTACAAGGCGTACAACCACCGGAGGGACTGCGAGAGCAGTGCCATTCATCCCACGGAGTTGTCCAGATGCCAGCTCCATTGCATCATTGTCAATTTTATTCTATCTACAACTGGACAAGGCTGCAGCCCCAGCTCCTATCCACCCACTCAACCCCGCAACAATTGCAAACTCTGTTCGACTGGTTAAAGAGTTTACAAGCCAGCTGAAAGAAAACAGAACAGTTGCATATTAATGCACCCAACCCCTGAAAGATCACATAATGGAGCAGGAGAAACGTGTAACTGCAACCAATATGGGATCTTGTCCAGCTGCCACAGCCTGTGGATCAGTGACCGGGTTTTTAAATAAATTAATGATAAGCATCAATATGCAGCTGCGCCAGGTTTCGACTGCAACTCGTTGTGTTGCTATAGGCTTCTTAATTGCTCAGAGGTATGGAAAGCGTGGGTCATCGCAAAGCTAGTGTACACTAAAAAATCAAACAACACTACAAATGCGGTAGCTCTGCCAGGTTGCAAGAATAACTACTAAATCACACTTATCTTATAATTAAAAAGAATGCCCCTGATAAGGCAGGGAAGAGTATGAGCATAAACCTTTGCCACGTATTTTCCACTATTCATTAATCTATGGAAATAAGGGTGGCAGGTTTATTTAAGTACCAAGCAGACCAGGAAAGTTAGTTGCTTTTCATTTTCAAATCAGGACCAAAAAAAAAAAAAAAACCCACCAACTTTGAGGAACATTTCATTCTACAGGCATCCTTTAAAAGTGTCAGGCTTTCTAATTACAGCCTGAAGATGACCACTGCAGACTTTAGCAAGTAATGAGAAGCATTTGAGGATGAAGGCTTTGATTCTGAAATAAGCATGACCCAAGCGTAGTCTCCCTTTATGAAAAAAGCTGCGGTAGCTTCAGTTTTAATAGGCAAGAGGGAAAAAGGAAAAAAAAAAAAACAAAACAGCACTTGACGATGACCCTTTCTCCCCTTCCCAACAAAAAGACAAGGAGTTTTATCTGCCTGAGGTTGCCTCTGACAGTGCTTATGGTCCGGAAGTACCACTCATGGGCACTTAAAGCAGCATCACTCAGAAGCATAAAAATAGAATAAAGTTGTACAGCAAATGAGAAATTATGATATAACTCAAGTGTTGTGGCACAAAACAAGCAAAACGAACGCTCCAAACATTCCCTGGAACTGATAAAAATCTATCCAAAATTAGTAGTGCCATCAAGGTGTTGCTTAAGATGAAGTAGTGCCTTTAAAAGCTATCTACAGTAAGAGTCACGACAGCTTTGCAGTGAAGCTAACCATTTTAGGCAATGGGAAGAAAGTAAGACCATTGTAGTTGTGAACAGCTGGCATACAATAGATAATTTAAGGGAAAGTGACCCTCATGTATAATTTTTAACTGAAGAACTGTCAAGCCCCATTAGTTCCAATAGGGCCTGGTAGTACTGAGGTAGGTTTATAGGGGCATTGTATGAGAAGAGTTTCCAACAGAGCAGCGAAAAAAACATTTTATGGGAACTTTTGTGGATTCGGAATTAATCTTTTTTTTTTTTTTTTTTAAATCTTAGCCACTGTTTGAGACAACTGCATCTCTGCTTTTCTTTTCAGAAGAGAACCCAAAAAATGGTAAAAATGACCTTTGGAGCCAGTTTAGCCATGTTGTGAGCCACATGTACTGATAATGCTGAGGAATTCTGAAAGACACCCGTTAAATGTGGAAACTGTGCTGCTAAATCTACGTCACCGCCTCGGCTAGTGAATAAAAAGCCAAGTAAAAGAGCAAGGGAAGAAAGCAGGACTCCTTAAGTAAGTGCAAATAATGAAGGGTAGAACCTGGGTAGAACATAAAGTGAGCAAGTTAGGTAAAATAAAGCTCCGGCATCGTTTCTGCAGACATATTTTAGAGGCCAGTCCAACATTATAAACAATTGCTATAAAACCTGAAAGGTCCAGGTGTCGCTAAGTCATGTTTACTTTATGGCTTTCACTTTGCTATTTGGCAGTACTTCTAAGACCATACCGAACGATGTTGCCCTCAACTTAAAGTGCTCTAACTTTCTTGCACAGACTTAAAAGAGACACTGTAAAATTATTTAGCAACTTCTTGTGCCATAACAAAACCTGGGATGTAAACCCAGAGTCCTCTCCTGTGTGTCACTCAGCCCCCCATTAAACGCTGCATTTTGATGGTGGATGTGTGGTGGGTCTTGGGTATGTACACGGGAATGGGGTGAAGAGGGAGAAGACAAAACATGTGCCTCTCATGCTCCGAAGGGCTCAAACTGCTGGCAATCTTGTGCCTCCTGGACACTTTAGGGGGTAGTGGAAATGGGGACAAAAGCAGCAAATACGGGCAAAGGTTTGGGTTTGCCTCATCTCCTTGCGGAGTTGTCCTTCATGGGGAAAGCAGCATGGCAAGAAGGTGTTGGGTTTGGGGTGAGTTATCTCCCTATGCTGCTGGGGCCCCACCATGCTTTCCACCAAGACCAAGGATGGGTGGGTAGGTGAGTAGCACAAAACCAGGGGAAGCTCGCAGCTGAGGTCGATATTGGGTTTAAAGTAAATAAGAATAGCTGATCCTGGCCTTAATGAGTGGACTTCAAGTCTATATATTAAAAAAAAAAATACAGATTGTCATTTACAGAAATGACAAGAGAACCATCCTTTTAAATCCAAGTCAGATAATATGACAATAAAGCCAGGAGTTATAGGTACTGTAGATTGTCCTTTACTAGACACTATATTACATGTAGTCATTAGGCCAGCTATAAAAAGAAGGTTTAAATACTAATGTATTTTTTAATTTGTTTTATACCCTAAACAAGCAATCAATGTACATTAATAAACATAATTGGTTTTTTGGCATTTGTCCATTCATTTGGTCTACCTTGTCAGCTCCGGCAAACACATCAGCAAAATTCAGTAACCACAGTACACAAGAAGGAAACACCAATGAGGCCGTCTCAAATATGCATAATGTATTGAATTACTTTGCTGCTCCACTATTGACAGACTGAAACCTCCGAAGTTTGCCATAATGTCCTCCTGTCCGTCTTAAACAATGACTTTGACAGGTTTTTGTCCACAAATACTGCTTTCAAGTGCTGGTGCAAAGAACCTTTAACGAGGTGGTAAATATGTTTACCTTTGATAAGGTGAGCTGCCTGATAAGATAAGGTGGATGGCCACTTTTCAAAAGCAAACATGCACAGAGCGTGGGGCTCTCACCCAGGAGCTGTGCTGAATTTGATCAGCGTAGAGCAACATCTACGCACTCGGAATAGCTTCCCAAAATCAATTTGTTCCTTTTCAGTTTTAATTATAAAATACCACTCGCTAGAGAGAGATTTATTCACTCAAGAGGGTGCAACATTGGAGACAGATGTGTAAAAGGGGCTCATCTCTGTAGCCTCAGCAAAGCAATTAGGGTGCAGCTCTTGCTTTAACTAGGACACCGTGGGTATCTACCTCCTGGTGTGCCACCTCCAAGCAATCCCCATCCAAGGGACTTCCTGTAGATGGAAAAGATCAGGAAATATCTTGGAGGAGGACACTCTCAACGGTCAGCACAGTTATCCTGAGTGCTAGTGACCGGAGAAATACATACCAAGAAAGAGCTCCACTGGGGGCAAAATCTGTGTTGCAACCCTGTAATGCCTCCTGACATCTCTACCAGGTCCTCTCTCTAGGTGACCCTACCAAAACAATTCTGGCTGGTCTATCGGTTGCAGGCGAGAAGATAGGACGTAATGTGGGTACCATCTGTGCCACAGAAATTTCTTAAAATGTCATTTGTTGGAGGAAAGGAAAATGAAATTGTTGCAAGAAGAGCAGAAACTGAAAAGTCCAAAATGGTAGCTCCACTAAAGGCTTTAACACACTAGAAAATTTATGAAAACATGAATAAAAGGTAACTTATTCAGTGTCAGCCTTACATATTTATAGTTTAAAAATTAGTCAAAGTTTATGTCCCGAGGTTGCACCTACAGGAAGCCAGATGTGTGCCTTCTGCATGTGACCTAAGACAGGCCTGAAGCAACAACTAGATAATTTCTCGCTCATACTCCACACCGTCGATCGCGGCGGCTTTCTGAGGTGAGAGAATCTGACAGCACTAACTCTCCAGGGCAGAACTTTCCAGTCAAGTGGATCAACGGACTGAAAATCTCTTATGAATAGTCATTAGGCCTTCATTACAAACCCCTCACAACCCAGTTCTCTTTTCGCAACCAAATGCCTTTTGTCATCTTCACAAGGTGCATCATTTAATTACCAATTGATTTCTTTATATATGACAACATGTCAGATAGCAAAATACAGTGTATCTCCCTTAGGGGGAGAAGTCTGTTAACTATCAGCATGCCAGATTACTGAATTTAGCTGGAAGACAGCTATTCCCTCTACTGCGCCTTTATTTTAACTCGCTTTCCAGTTTTCCAGACGAGCAACGTGGAGAAGAGGCAAAGGCAAGGAGCACCGCAAAGAGGATTTTTTTCCCCCGTTTTGTCAAAAAATTAAAGCTGGCTTCCAACATTTCTCACTTTCTTTTTAGGCACAGACACCCCGTGCACGCACATATGTATGTTGGCATCCGCGGCTATATGCACACAGAGAGCTGGGCTAAAACACGTCAAACAATTGTTCTCATTATACCAGGAATTTACCCAGCTTCTGACTTCGCTAGCATGCTGAATCTTCCCCTTCACAACTGCAGCCTGATAATCAAGCCAGTACTGTATTAATAAGCTGAATAATAAGGGAATTTCAGAAATGTACAGGACTATTATACCGTAACAATAAAACCTCAAACTGAGTAAACCAGAGCAGTGCTGAAGGTAGGCGTCGGAAAATAATGAAACCAGTGTTGCAGTAATGCACTCCATTGTATGTCAGTGTAAATGCCTGCTTCTTTCATACACAGAAGCTACATTACACGAGTCCGAAATGTTCTCAGAGCATCACTGTGCCTGGTTGTGATAGAACCTGGCACCAGCAAGCACTGAAAGCTGACATTATACTGTAGGATGTGCTGCAGGTGTGCAGGCCTGCGAACGTGCTCTAATTACATATTTTCCTGCAGAGCAACAATTAAGGTCGCCAAAATAATTGCCAGTTTCTTAATCCCTCTCTAACAAGACTGACATAAGGAATGGTTTATTTTTCTCTGGTTATTTTGAAAGTGTTCTCAAGATTTTAGTTTTTTCTAGTGCACCGCACAAAACTAATTCTTACGTTCAAATGTGTGATTATACCCATTGTTGCTGCTGGGATGGGGGTTTTTTTTTAAGCCCAAACCTTTTCTGAATTCTAGTACAACTAAAAAAATGAAGAAATGCTGATTGTATAACCTGGCATACTGTTTCAACATTTCCCCTGCAACGAAAGTACCTATTTTCCCTTTCTGTGTGCATTTGCTCTGTGTTTTGGGGCTCTTTTCCAGGGCTACAAGCTCCAGACCAGTGCTCAGACCCCTGCACAGTGGCATTAGGGCTGCACTGTTCCAGTCTAGCAGCTAGAGAACCACAGGGTCCTGTCTGTGTCCAGAGTTCAATAAAGAATCACCTTTATTTTCATTACAACTGGCCTTATCTACTGTGGGAGACATTACAGAGACTTCTTTCTCAGCAGCGTCAAGCACTCGACTTCAAACAATTGAAACAATTGTGGTACACGAGACAGAAAGGAGATGTCTAGTGCATCCATTTGCAAAGCTGAAGCATTTAACAGCAACCATTATATATTGTAGTTATATATAGCTCTCTTGCAGACCTTGGGAATAGTGGCCAATGTGAGTCAAACTCCGAGCTGGCATCAACAGCCACAAGTCAATTGATTTTCATCGGGAAGCACCAAATAATACGAGCCAGAAACCCTCCATCCTTCCCCTCCAACTCTTATAGAAAAGAAAGTCTGTCAGAGAAAGCCGTGGTCTCAGCCTCCACAGAGACGCCTTCTCATCTTTTAGCGCCTTTGAGTTTTAGGCTCAGCTCAAGCCTTGGCTCAAGACTTGACTGAAGAGGTTGCTTGGGACACCTAACCTGGAAGCCATTGAGGTGACTTCTGCAAGACCTGGGTCAGACACCTTCAGCGTTTCTGAATAAAGGCTCTAAAAGGTATTTTATATAGGAACACAAGGACATTTTTGTTCAGTCTTAACATGACAAACCACCGCTTCTCGGTTAAGCCAAAGGGTAATAGTCTATTCGTGGTTACATTTTTAAATAGTTGGACTCCTTTCTAACTTTCCAGCAGAGCCCGCTGTCACTGCCCTACCTTTGTGCAGATCCTACTGATGTCAGAACGAGTATTGCTTATGTTGGGATGAAATTTATCTGAGCAACACCAAAGATCAAACAAAAAATGCCACACAGCACCAGTCAAAGGATGTCCAGCGGTATGCCAGATAGATTGGCTTGACACGCAAAATCACATTCAAACATCTAAGAATATTAGCATTAATGAAGCAGGCAAGACACCCTTTGATAATTGTTGGCAATCTGAAAACTTTGCTCTGAGGATATTAAAAGTAAACTGTTATCATCCAATTGCCAGTTTTAATCCTGCTGATAGAAGCTGCCACAACCTGTCAGCATTAAATATGTACCAAGGGGGTATGAATACAAACTTCTGCTTGGGAGCGTAGGTAGATGTCCACCTTTGCAAAGTGCATTACATGTACACAGACTTCAGAAGTGATACTAATATCACAGACTCCTACTAAGTTACTAGTTTTACTGCTAACTCCACTACACACTTTCTAAATTTGTCCCTCTTTCCTACACTTTGCTTGCAGTCTTCCTTCAGCACAGATGAGCTAATCAGTTACTTAGACGCTCGTCCTCATAAAGCTGTTCACATCTTTCTATGCTTCACCTGCAAAAGCCACAACAGCGATACTGTGATACAGGAAAAGGTATTTTCCCTCATTGTACTTATTACTTTGAAATGGTCATTGATTTACTCTGCAAGTGAGTAGACAAAGGAAATTTAAACTTTAATGGATATTAAATTATTTGCAAATTAATTGTTTGCTCTTCTCAAAAGGGACAAATGTATTCTGTCCACTTGAAACTTACTTAGAAAGGCTACATGGGAATGATAAAACTCAAAGCTCAGCGTCATCTACAACCAGCTCAAAATTTTCAAACCTGGTGATTTCTCTGTATGAAAACACATGGTGTGGTTCTCCAAGGACTGAATGCCACATAACTTAACCCATGTAACTTGTAGGCACTGAACCTTCAGTCTCCAGCATCTTTGCCACACCGGGAGATGTTGATGTAGGCACCTGACTGGGGATCCAGGTTGGAAAATACTAGCCTGAATGGGTCCATAGCCTACACGAACTGCAGTCAGCGGGAAAACTCACAGCAGAAGGCAGATCAGAGCCAAACTGTGCCCCTAAAAGAGGGCCAAGTCGCGTCGGTTTTATTCACGTGAGCAGTTGCAGTGATTTCAGCGAGGAAGACATGGCCCTGTTTACATGAAAATGCTTTGAAGGGAAATATTTTAGGTTTTGATCAAAACCTCATTTACGTTCTTACAAAGAAACTGTGAAGAGTTATAAATGAGCTGTAGAGTATATTATAAAACACGTTTTAAAAGTAACACATGCTCAGAGATGGATAACATTAAAATAAAAATAAGTGTAATATCCAAGATGAACATTTCTGTTGAGCAGAGATCACGCGAGAAAGCATTCCACAGGCATAACTTTGCAGATAATCAAAGCCAAGTATTAATACATTTTTATCAGTCCACCTTCTAAACAATATTTCAGTAGATTTCCTTTCACACAGTGATATTTGTAATAAATGTTCTGCCTTTGTTTTAAAGTCAGTCCGTAGAAAGATGACATCAGCTTAGCAAACAATA
Source organism: Pandion haliaetus (assembly GCA_013401275.1). Classification (NCBI taxonomy): domain Eukaryota; kingdom Metazoa; phylum Chordata; class Aves; order Accipitriformes; family Pandionidae; genus Pandion; species Pandion haliaetus. The sequence continues at coordinate 36,984 of VYZV01012612.1, read as the reverse complement.
AAGTGCCTGTAATATTGTCTCCAGAGGGCTGTTACATTTACTTTGTAGCAGTAAAATTCAATTTTCAAAAAACACTACATGAATGATGTTAGGTTATTAACCCTATCACCACCGTAAAACATCATCATTGTGTGCAGAATGTAGGTCACTATCTAGGAGCTATAAGTTGCTTTTTGTTAAATAATCCATTTAAGCTGCTTTTCTTTCCTATAGCCTGGGTTTTGTCCCTCCCCTTTAAAAAAAAAAAAAAAAAAAAACAGTCCCATTTTTAATCGCAATGCTCTGAGCAAGCATCCTTATTACACATCTCATTTTAAGGTGTTCTTCCTTTGTTACTTTCAGATTTGGCCACACACTTTTGAAGAGCAACTCTCTGTGAATTCTTGTTATTCAGAGCTGCTCTCAAAGAGAAGAAAAAAAAAAAGTGTATCATATCAGCCTACGCCTGTGGTGACTCTCACAACTTTCAGTTCAAGGAAAGAGAAGAAAAGCAGCAGCTACAAATTCTGACTCATTTTGAAATTTCAGCGCAATTGAATAGCGACCATCCTGATTTGGGGACTCAGCCTCAGCCCCTGCTCATGCTCGGAGTTCCCAGCTGAACCTGGTTTTCCCAAGCAAGCTCCGCTGAGCCAGGGGAAAGAAAGATCAGCGAGCTAACTGTCCGCAAGCCAACCCGTCACATGGCTCCCTATAAAAGAGGATTTGCATACCTGACGCAGCTATGGAAATATTCCCCGCCCGGGAAGGAGCAAAAAAGAAGTACTAATGGCAACCCACTATCAGGATGCAAGGGGTTAACTAGTTAAACTTCTACAACCCCCCACAGTAACTTTCCAAAAGCTGACAATAAGTAAAAGAAGTGCTGGTTATCCATTTTTTAAAGGGATGGGATTGGTTTTAGAAAAAAGGGAAAGAGGATCAAACACCTCAGAGCAACAAAAGGTTGTGTCAGAGGGCCCTCAATCACAAACCTCCTTCAACAAGAGATATTCCAACCTTCCAGAGCAGTTACCCAGGCAGCACGGCTAAAAAGTTCCCTGACATGAAAAGAACAAAAACAGAAGGGACAGAGGTAGTTATTGTTATGCACACTCCTCTTTTTTTTTTTTTTTTTTTCCTGGGGCTTTTTTTCTCCCCCACAAAACTTTTTGCATAAGCTGTTAGGGGGAAAAGTAATAGCACTGCTTATTGAAAAGAAATCCTCCCTCTTTGCATCTCCTACCTCCTAGGTTGTGAGGTATGGCCCAGCAGATTGTCAGCCAGCAACACCTGATGAATGGGAAGGTCAGCTCCATGAATGCTTCAAAAAAGGCATCCGAAATTAATAAATGTAATTATAAGAGTGTAAACCTATCCTGGTTTTCATCGCCCCCTGAACACATATTTGAATTTTTTTTCCAGACAAGCGAAGTTGTGTGCGCACAAAGAATGTAAATTATTTGCATTTGCGGTGTCAGGTCTTGGAGGTATCTTAACAGCATGTAAGAATTTTCCACTTAAATGTAAATTATTAACAAGTCAGAGTTTTCATTTGTTTTATCTCCTGATGTGCAATCTAAATAAATAAATGGCACATTTTACAGTATTCACCACCCACTTCTCTGCTCTTTCAGAAACATATTTTATACACACTACCTCTGCTTAAATAAGGTGGCAGATCATTCTCTCTTTCATCATTTATCTTTGTCTCGGTGCTTCTGAGGGGTTGTGGGGTTTTTTGCTAAAACAAATTTACCTCTAGTACTTCATCAAGTTTTCCTGTGTAATATCGCTAAGTAAACAACACAGTGGTTTATTCATAAAATATTCATATTTCAAAATGTTCCTTCCCAACCACCCCTCCTGGGTTTACCTATGTTTACAAATATGTAAGCCTTGTTAATATGCCTTGTCTGGGGAATGGTGAGTAGTGACCCTCCTTGAGGCAGAGCTCTTGCTGAAGAAGTGTATTATTTCAGCTGGGAGAACAGCAAAGCTCCGGGATGAGACTGATTGATTAAGACCAGATGGATGGCCACACATAGGTGTGACAAAAATAGAAACACATTGCAAACATTCCTGGCATTGTCCTCCTGTGGTCCGGGAGGTGGATGGACCCAGTGGTACCTTATCTACCTCCTGATGGGCTCCAGAATTGAAGAATGTTAATGAAAGCTAACTCTCCTTCGCCTGCCTTACAGTGACACTTATTACAATGAATCAAGCTTAAAATTGCATCTCGTAAATAAACTCTGGGTTCCCCCCCGATCGAAAAATGACAGCTGGCATGCCACTGGAAAGCACTCGCACGCGTTTCCATGAAATTAATTTGAAGTAAAGAGCTCAGAAAGAAAGAAAGAAAGAAAGGCAAAGAGAAAGAAAACAAACAGAGCGTACCCACATCCTCTCCTTAAAATTAAACTTTCAGAAACCACATAAAGGAATAAGTGCAAAATGAATGACCTCTGGTTTGGAGAAGAATGTTTCATTGAAACCCTCTCAGCTTTTATGTTTATTGGCCATAAATGGACCAACCCTCTCCTTAATGCTGTGGTTGCTCTTCACAGAAAAGACGAGCCAATGGCATGAATCCCGCTCACCTTACTGAGGTGAGCGGTCCCAAGAAAAGCAGGGAGGAGATGAGCAGGATGAGCAGGATTTGGCCCACCGTGGCCTTGCGCTCCTCCCCAGAGATGCCATCCCTTCCTGGGCATACTCACTGTGCCTCAACACTCCCTCCCTTTACCTTCCATCATGGCACACGATGTATTTCTCACACTAAGGAAAATGCCATTAACTGAACCTTCCCCAGTCATGCTGAGAGACCCAGGAGTAATCCTGGCTGGGTGAAGGAGGTGGGAAGGAGCGCAAGACCAGACTCCTGGGGCCACCTCATTTCTGTCCCTCTACTATTGCAGACCACAAACCAGTCATGTGGCAAGCTTCGGGGGTCAGCCCTGACCCCAAAACACAAGAGGACCTCAAGCCTACTCCTTGCACGTCCCTTTTCCATCGCACAGCACAACACCTCACGACAGCCATGGAGGAAGATGGAAGAAACCAGACCCCCAAGTTGTTTTTTTTTCTCTCTCTCTCTCTCTCCCCAGAACTCCTGTTCAGCCCCAGCATGAGCTTTTAGTTCCCGCTCCCCTCATGTAGGCCTGAAACGATTACCTACTTGTTATAAATCTTCTCAGGTTTCACAGGCACACATTTGCCGGTAGGTTCCCGGCCAGCATTTCTGGACGTTGGGCTCACAGAGACACATTCTCACACATGCAAAAGCACTATGATGGATCAGGGGCTCCTCCATTCACCCCTCCACTTTAAGCAAAACCGTTCCTAATACACCTTTTCATACGTGAAGCATAATGAATGTACCTTTTCTTATGCATGTACAATACTGTACTTTCACCCACTGGCAAAGAAGTTCGCTAAATTACTAAGAGCGTTTAAAGAGGTGGCATTCATTGTAATATACAAAGGAATTTAAAGCACATTTACAAATGAATCGGCAGGCATGCCAACAGGAAAAACAAGTTTAAATGTAAAATTTTTAAAAAAAATAAAATTGAGGATTTCTTGAAATTATTATTATGATATGAAAAAGTCTGTCCATTTTATGGGCTGAAAACTACTTAATTTCTCTTCTTCTACAATTCAGGTGACCGTGGTTTGAAAGAAATATTCTTTTCCTTGGTTTCCTTCTCCCCTCCCCAACTGAGTAATAAAACATAGACTAATTTAAATAAGAATCATTATGCTCAGAAGGCCTCCTCTGGCTGGAAGACTTTTGTTCCACATGTCCCATAATCTCACTCCCACATGGCTGCCATAAGGTTGATGCTGAAATCAAACTCTACTATAGAATTTTCTTTTAGACACAGTAAAAATATGTATATCAGTTTGGGGAAAGAAGTCCTGTAATTTAGATAATGGGAGAAATATACTTGTGGTAGAAACCTCTTGACTTTGTTGCTCCGTTCCCTGTATTTTTTTCCTCGTCCAGGTTGCTATTAGCATACGAAAAATGCTTTTAATTTTATCCATTTCTGGACGTATCTGTCACACACACACACAAGTGAGATAGCAGCTAGGCTTCAACTTATCTCTCCTTTACCACCTCAGCAGCAGGTTTAAAATAGATCACGCTCTTTTAGTTATTTGCAGCCAAGGTGTGTGTAACTGCCTTCCTGAATAAAACCTGATAAAGAAGGAGCAAGCCAAACCATGGGAGGCAGTTTGCTCCCACCTCAAACACAAATGTTTCTATCGCAGCATCTCACAGCATTACTTTCACTTGAAAAGTAAGAGTCAGAGCAGCTCTCACCCGTAACTACACACGATTGCAATACAGCAAAGCTGGAAGTTATGGCCCTATTTTTAAGCACTTTCTATTTGTTGTTTTTCTGTTTCCTTAAAACTCCCACTCCCACCCCTGCCCTACGGACGGAGCGCACGCGGCACAGCAGCTCCCACGCGCCCTTTGCCAACACAAGGCGACTTTGTTTTCCGTGCTGCAACGTCTTCCATCAAAACCGTATCCCCAAATTCTTCGCAGGCACACGTGACGTAAGGCAATCTATGGCAGAGCCCAGAGAAAGCTCTCAGCAATATGCAATCTATTTTCACACATGCCATGGATCTTATGGCGTCAGTCATACGGTCGTTGCACACACAAAATTGTTAAAGCCCCTTTCTGCTACTTTAAGTAAATTAAAAACTCCCATTGCCTCCCAGGCAATTAGGCTGAGGCCCTAGGACTAGCTTAAAGCAGTGAGACGCTGAGCATTTTCATTTAGTGGTATTCGGCATGAAAATATTTGTGGCTTGGTGAAATTTTGCACACACACTCTCCGACTTTGCTTTTTGGGACATGTTGGGGAAATGGCTATTTTTGCATGAACATAAAAAAACCCATGAAATTATGCTCCGTTTTAATGAAAGGGTGGTTTTGCTTGACAAAACATATGCCTTTTATTAACAGTATTAATAGAAATGGGCCTGCTTTCAAACTTGCAATGAAACGTGACAAAACCCAGGGCCAGATTCTCAGCTGAGCTTCAGGCACCTTTGCAACATGCTGCAGCCCCACCTGATGCTGTGCCCCCCAAAACCCCTCTCCTAGAAAAAAAAAAAAAATACCCCCCTGGGCACACCACTAAATACCTCCAAAGCTGGGAGATACACAAGGAGCTCACTTTGCAGGATGCTTTCTCCAGCTGGGAAATTCAGGAGATGCTCTTTTCATCACACAGCAGCCAAAATGGGTGTTTAAGATCTGTCTGTACTTTTTCTTTTTTTTTCCTCCTCGGAGCAGCCCAAAGGAGCCACGGGGAGAGCTCTTGCCAGTCGTGCCCCCACATCTACAGTGGTTAATAATAGCCATACAAGCACCGACCCTCTGGCTGGCATCAGGAGGACCCATGTGTGTGAAAGGCTGGAGGAGAAAACCCTGGAAGAGAGTCCAAATGAGTTCAGAGGAGAACAGCCTGTCTTGCTAGAAGTTATAAGATGGGGAATAAAGGGCACCTTGCACTAATCAGGGGGATTAAGCTGATGAGCAAAGCACCTGAAACAACTTTTCCTTCCCACCTCGACTGGAAGAGGAAGAGGGCTCTCCTAAGTAAATAAACTAGCACAGTCCTTTCCATTTTGATGATTTCTTGCCATTTTACTAAATTGCCAGGCAGACAGAAGTCTTAACCCTGACAACACTCATGTGAAAACTCCCTGCTTGATTTTTTTTTTTTTTTTACTTGCCTTCTTTATTAAATGCTTTGCAGCTCTAAATGAGTGGGTGTCAGAGGTGCAGTATTTCACAGATCTGTGGGTCACTGCCTGATTTTGCTCTGCATCTAGATATTAAAAGTTCCTCTTATTATAGATAGCGTGAAGACAAATGAACAACTTGAGGCAGTTTTCTAAACCAATAGTCTCTGGGTATCTTTATTTTATGATGATGGCAATGAAGTAGTCCCTTATATATTTTCTATTGTCTTCACTAAAGACACACTTTAATCTTCACACTGACATAGGAAACTTGCCTATTGGCCTATCGATATTTCTTTTGCACTGAACGAGAAGCCAATACCTATTTTAAATATAACTTTAAAAAATGATGTTACCTAAGAAAATGCTAGCAGTATTCCTGATAAAATATACTGTGGTGGGGCTGAAAAGTGCATGCAAAGCAAGCCGCATTATTAGAATGTTTAAATATTAATTTTACCGCTGTGTAGTAAAGATGATCAACTGTGAGTGTCAACTAATTTTCTAAAAGCTGCAATGTTGGATTTCGTCTAAACTTCTATTGTTAAGCTAAAACTAAAAGCCCAGCAAGTTTAGTCTACTGGAGTGTGTTTATTTTTATTGGTTTCTGCATAATTTTTTTTAACATAAACCAACTTTAACCCCTTTACTGAAATCTCTGCCAGTGGAACTCCAATAGCACATCATAAAATTCCTATAATTCTTCAAAGCAATGTAGCTGGAAAAGAAAAAAACCATGGGCACTTTGCAACAAACGCCAACTACGAGATTCAGCCAATTAAATTTAACTCTTGCGAGCTCATTTTGCTGACATTATATGTGTAGATATACATTTAGTTTGCCCTCTGATAGCCACTTCTGTTGGGAGAAGCTCTCAGGCACGATGCTCAGCGCTGGGCTGGCTCCATTGTGTGAAAAATCCTGCTCAGGTGGTACCTAGCGCTGGTACGTGAGGGAGGCTGAGCGGACAGATGGGGAGGCAGATGTACAATGCTACATAAAAGTAGAAAGACTTATATTATCTTGTGCAAATGCCTTAAGTGACTGAGCTCAGGCAGCAGGCAAAGGGGGGCCAGGCCGGGAAACAAAGGGTTAAATGAAAAATGACTGTCATTTCTTTCCCTGCTAGCAGCTATTGCTTCCTCAGACTTTTAAGAGGAGCCACAAGACTCGAGCGAGAGAATCACTTTGAGATTCTTCTGCGAAGACAAAGAAATAGTGTGCGCCGAGGCTGGTAGGCTTCCTTCCGTCACTCATGGATGCTCTGCCAGGATTTCCCACCTGAGACAGATTGCGACGCATGTTCGAATCACTCATGCACAAGAAGCAATACACAAGTTCAGTGTAAAGCCACTTTAAAAGCTCATCGGGTGCATACTTTACTTGTACAAAATACCTTATTCATGATGGAGCAGTGAGGGCCTAGGTAATTACTTGAATCAAGGTGGCCTCAGAAGTGTTTAAATCTACAAGGACACTTAGAGCATGAATAATGCAAAATAATTTGCATCTAAATTTTTTAAGTGTTCTTTATTCAAAAACTAAAATGCAGTTCCGATTAAAGTTTGATGAGTGAAAGCTGAGCACTTCATACCCACTGTGAAACATCTCCTATTTGTGGAAATTATTTCAGACAGTGGTAAAGGGACAAAAGAGATCAAAAAAAAGTTGGTGATTAATCTGCATTACTTTTAAGCCATCCTTATTTCATGATGTTTGGTGAGTAGGAAGTTAATTTCCAAACTTGCTGATCTGATACCATCTACATTTCACCCCTTTAAAGCAGCACCACCGAAAGTGCAGCTCTAATTATTAACCAAACAAAATAACTATTCTATTGCCTTCGACGATAGCGCAAAGCAGCTCGTGTCTCTGAAATTTGTCCAGTATCTTTTAGTGCAATTAATCTCGCCTCTGTCCCTGTCAACCTCTTTGGAAAAGCCTTACGTGCAAAAATACCCTGGCTGCCTCTCGCTCCATGTGCTTATAGGGCACGGGCTTACATTTCTTCACTTGGAGCGTGTTGCATCCCTTTCTTTTGAATTTGCCATTGACAGCATAAACTGCCGCGTATATCATCAGTTCAGCACTTTATTATATCGTCTCCATTCCTATTTTAGAACGTGTTGAGCAACCCCCATAAAAATTGTTAAAGAGGAAGGAGTGAACAAGACAAATGTTGTGTAATGTGCTCGCTGAAAATTATGCTTTTCTCTGCCTGGGCTGGAGGCAGAGGAGAAAAAGGGAGAGGGAAAGCATGTCAGAAACAGCCGTTTTCGCATGCAGACGTCAATGATCCTGTCGTTAAATGTGCTTAATTCACGATTATGTTGCCAACGCTCGAACCTGTGTGTCTCGCCGGCGGGTGCCGCTCAGGAAGGCACCAAGTGAAGAGACGTTCGAAGTTGGAGAGCTTTGGAGATCCCCGGAGAGTTCTACAGGAGAATCTCCACGGATCTGCTCCCCGTTTTTTTCTGCCCTCCAAACCCAGCAGCTCACTGCGGTACAAGAGCCAGACCTTCCAAAAAGCAGCTCCAGGAGCCAGAGGGAGGTTTTTTTCAGCTGCTAAAACCTCAGGTCGGGAAATCTGCTGGGATCCAACAGGTTAGGCAGGCGAAAGCTTCGACAGACAGTGAAGTTTTAAGCGCCGGCTAACTGCGTGCAGCTAAACTTTAAAGGCCCCTTTGCAAAGGAAAATCATTTTCCTGCTGCAGCCCTTATAAAGAATAAAGACTTCCAATTTATTACCGGCTCGAAAGCTGGCTGCCACTTTATTGGACTTTCAGATGAGTGTGCTCGCCACGCTTTCTTAGGGAGAGGATCTGCTAAGTTTTTCTTGGATTTGGAACAATGCGAACATTTTTTTAACTCATTGAACAGAGATTTCCCCAGCAACAGACCCCCTGCTCAGCAGGTCACCTATCTTTGCGACAGTTTTTCTTTTCCCACGCTAACCCTAGGGCTCATTTGCATAAGGTCTCTGTTGTGACAATTAGTTTCAGGTGAGCTGATTTCTATGAGGTTTGCCCAAGACGATACACAAGCTCTGGGCCTCCCTGATCCTGGCCCTAATTGCGACTGACTGGCACCAGACACAATCACCCTCTTGATTCAGCAAATTGTCCTGCAAGTAGCTTGTTGTGACCCCGCAATACACAAATCATATCATGTCAGCCCGGCATAGTAAACAGTGAATAAAGCAAATTCAAAAAAAAAAAAAAGGTTTCATAATAGCTCCTCCATCTTCTAGCCCCAGTGGACAAGATGAATACAAATTAAAGCTATATCATATCTGTGTGCTGGTGGAAGAGGTATCACTGCCCTGACTAACAACTTTGGTTTATTGAGGGGGCTTGAGGGGTTATTTTGTTAATTTGCATTGGGGAAAAAAAAAAGGCAGATGTTGCTTCATACCGTCACCTGGGAAGAAATTCCCCAGGTAGCAGAGCGGGGTCGCTGTAAATATTTCCCAGCTCGTTGTTGTGGAAATAAGCAATATGCTCTTTCACCGTCTCAGAAGCTACAGGGTAGGTACATCAATATGCACAGTAGCCAAACTCCCAGTTGTCTCTGCTCGGTTTAAGAAGCCGTGGAGGCCGGACAGACCCCACCTCTGGGCACAGCAGCAAAAGTCGGGACAGAACTTTTCCCGAGGAGCCCAGAGAGGAGCCAGGCATGCAGGAGAACCTCACCCCACCTCCCGTGCCCTGACAGTCCCACATCCTGCCAGGGGCACCGCTTTGGGCTCAGTCCTGCCTGGTTTAGGCCAGCAAGAGCCCCATGGAGGTCGTCAGCCCGGAATTGGCTCCAGTATTGACTTGTCAGTCAGGGGAAAACACGCAGCCTCTGAGACAGGCAGAAAAAAGGAACAAATAATAAATACAAGGGGACAAATGCAAAGTTAAAGAGGATGGAGGAATATCTTTAACTGCCACATTAACGAGAGCACTCGGTAGGGACGAAGAGCCGTCCTTGTCTTTGATTAACTCCTTTTTCATCAGCTTGAGTCACAGTTTTCATGTTATATTTTGGTATGGTGCTTGATTCTTTCCTAGCAGAGCAGCTCCGGCTGTGACCTCTGCCCGGTGAGTGTGAGTCAGGAAAGACTCCCTCCCCACCTTATATATTGCTTTTTGTTTTTTTTAAACTAGGTCTAATTTGCAAAATATTATTCACCATAGAGACAAAAGCTGCTCCCTTGCTGTAACTGGGATATGAGAGATAAACTCAAATTCAGACAGGTATATCGAGTCCCTGACTTCAGAGAGCCTCCACGAGGGCAGGATTAGGCCCACTGAATATATTGCATGATGATCATTAGGTGAATTAGATTAGGCTATTAGTTTTGGACTATTTTTAATCTCCTGGGGAAATCTGTATTTACATTTGAGGTTTTTTTCCCCGATGCAAATTGCTTCCCCAAATAAATAGTTATGTTAAAAATCCCAGTAAAAAATTTGTTTCAAAATTATTCACTGAACATGGCCAGTAGCCAGTGTGGAAGGTCAGCCTGCCAGTCCCAACAGCTGGGAGCTGTGGTCAAGGTAAATATATATGCCAAATAGCATTTGACAGAGTGCATTTCTGTTAACCCCGCAATCTTATATACTGATTATAGGCAAAAAATACTAATTGTTTGCATACATGTGCAGATAAAGGAAAGAATGAATTAAAAAATCACCTCTCTGCTGAGAACACCAAGTTTTACCCTAGGGAAAAAAACTTAGTTTCAGGGTGTGAGACCTGATTCTTCTTTACTGCTACAATTCCATCGATTTAAAAGTCATTACATCTTCTCATATTAGTGTGACCTCAGGATTTGGTTATGATTTGGGGTTATATCCTAAGCATGCCTGTATATGTCCTGAATTAATATGAGCCAGGTGGGGAATACGCCCCATACCTGCAGGCGGGACAGGCAGGATGGCCAGCGGCGTGGTGTCGCAGACAGGCATGGTCCCACGCAAGGGGGGACTCCTGGCCTCCCCAGCCTCACGCCCTGCACATTTGCAGAGCATTTAGATAGCATTTTGATGCAGAAACACGAAAGGCAGCAGTCCCAGAGTAGGACACCAGTAGGTCAGCCTCAGGCTACTTCTTCCGATGGCGTGCACCATACTGGGAGCAGCGATGGGAAGACACCTGCGTCCCTTTTGATCCCTCCAGCCCAGCAAGGCACAGATGAGGAAGGACGCTCAAAGCCCTGCCTGCCATGAGCATCTCCATGGGCAACAGCAAGGGTCTCGACACCATTGCCACCCTCAAAACCCTACCAGGCTTTGACTTAGTTGGATAAACCCATTAATTCCAGCTTGAACCATTGCTACCATGTTCAACCACAGTGGTGGCAGGTCCAAGGACGGTTGCCCATAGCTTGCGAGCAGGCTGGGGCATGGCTGCAGGCGTCGTAACGAGAGACCTGACGAACCTCACCTGCTCTGTTTCTGAAGTGCATGGCGTTTTTATTTTGTCCTGTGTCCATGCTAACGCTTTTATCCCTCTCTCATGACACAAACCATGCTTTTACGGTGAAGGCGATGCAACGAGCTGATGTTGAACTTTAACCTTCAGCAACTCTGCCTCTAATGTAAGGCAAAACTTTTAGATTTTTAAGTAAATAAACAGTTGATTCTGACAAAAAATGGCTATTCCCTGAGGGGACATTTTTGTGAAACTGCGCCAGGTACAAAAAAAATGTATATTTTTTGGCTTGGTCATGAAACTGTCAAAACACAACTCTAACATGTTTTGCCGCATATGTAATTTTTTTCCCACAGCTCTTTCTGAGCAATGCTTAATTCTGAATTCTTTCTGCACCCAGCATTTGCAAGGAAATGGATAGATGCACAGGAAATTCAGGCTAAGTTTCTAGGTAAGTGAAATAGAATAGCCAGGAGAAGGAAAAAAGGAGAAAAACAAGGCAAAGCTGGAGAAACTTGTTAAACTTTCCAATAAATTATGCTTTTGAGGTAAAATTCACCCTCAAAAGAGGGCTTCGGTGAGATTTAAGCAGGGAATAGGCTGTTTGCCGGCCCTTGGTACCTGGGCTAAGTTTCACTCTCCATGCTGAGGTACCTTAGTTTCATTTTATTTTTAACTTCTCTCTCTCATACATATATGTGTATATGTAAATCTCAAAGTATCTTGATCATAGTTGTGATTAGAAACTTCACTTTTACTAAAAACAGCTATGGTACCAATCTTTAATATAATGTATTTTCCCGAGTGCCTTCGCCGTTTCATTCCAGCAGCTGAAACAGAGACAATTCTTTGTATGTTGAAATGTGTAATTATCATGTAGCCAAAAGGGAGGGTGTAATTTTCACATCTGATTACAAGGGAAGAGTGTAAGTGAAGCTGCCTCGGTAAACTTACACTTGTTTACAGAGAGCAATACCTTTGATATTAAAAACTCTAAACATGTAAAACTCTGGGAAAAATCAAGATTGTCATGCACCAAAGCTAAACAACAACAAAAAAAACCCTAAGCATTTTTTTTGGCATAGCTACAAATGAAAAGCCAATTCTTCTGAACTTGTGCTGGCCCTCCTCACTTGAGATGTTTGTTAAGAAGACTTACAAATTGTTTTTGCACAGTGTGCTCTACTTGTCATGTTGAAGGTTAAGAAGTTAAAGCTCCAGCTTTAATTTAAAAAAAAGGGAACTTCAAATGTTTCTGCTGTTTATAACTCTATTTGGTCAGTTTAAACTAGAGAAATGCTTTTCATATTTGACTTCATCTTCACAGAATTTACTTCTCCTAAATGTGACGGCGTTTGCTTTCAAGTTGTTTTTTTTTTAACACACGAACTCCCTCCTGTTTATTTCTCTCTTCTTTTTCTTTCTTTCTTATACACACTGCTGATTTACCTCCGACAAAATGAGCTTTTTCTTATGTGAAATTATTATTTATTGGCCACGTAGGAAAAGATGGTATCAAGGAAAGGAAGAACTGTTACAGCAAATATCACTTACCAAAGAGATTAAAGATAAGCAGAAAGATCACACTACAGGTAGAGGGAAAAACTACTGAAAAACCAGGAAAGATATCAGAAACCATTTTAAATGATATAAAAGTACGATTGCTAAGGAGTTATTGTCGTATTTTTAGAAACCATTAAAAACTGTCTGTGCAAGCATTGGATGTCAAAGTATGATAATCTCATGCTTTTGCTAACCAAGAAAAAGGAAGGGAAAGAGAAAGAAAGAAACACAAATTATTTTTAGTATGTGGAAAATATAGCTTTTTGTTGGAGTATGAAAAAAAATCATATAATTAACATGTGCAACATCTATCAGCAAGACTATGATAAGACCCTATTTTCTAAAGTATGCTTTTTTTGCTGCCCTAAAATTAGGTTCCTGATACCATATTCTTTTGCAGAACATCATATCCATGGGAAAAAATACGTGCCACAACAACTAAGGCAGTTGAAAAATAAAAGGTAACCCAGTAATAGCAGTAATTCAGGTTGAAGATGCATGTAGTTACTTTAAAAGTGGTTTTGTCTTGTGCAGAAAGACATGAATGCAAGGGCTACCAAAAGCAATTTAATACCAGGTGGGGGTTAACATTAATCTTTTATGACAATAATATTGTGGTGTTACAGGAGGGCAAAAATGAATATCTTCCTGTACGTATAACCACTTCCCTAAGAGTCTGTGCCTGTCTTAAAAATACACGTATAGAATTGATGTATAGCCCCAAATTCATGATGAATATGATTATATAAATAGTCTTCACTCGTGCAAATAATCATAACTGTCCTTTTTCTGCTTCCCTTAGGTGCGATCCAGGCTTGCTCTGCGAGTGCTGCGGGAATGCTATTCCACCTGGAGCGGGCCAAAGCTGGACCAGAAGGGCTCCTTGTGAGACCAGGGTGGGCAGACCTGGTTCTGCATGATACAGAGCCAAATTATGTCTTCAGATGTGTGCGATGCCTTGAAAGCCAATGGGGTTGCGCAGGGGTAGCTGGGCAGAAACTGGTCCAGGAGTACCCAGACTGCATGGGTGTGCTGGAGGGAGATGCAGTTTCTGAGCAGTGTTAGCATACTTAAAACAACAAATTAATGTCTGTGGAACACTAATCAATGTTTGGTGCACTCCACATTTTTCACTGAGTTGTTAGAGTACATTTGCTTATATTTTGCACTATTTTAATTTAGCCATATTGATCAAACTGAACACTCAATAAGACCCTAGGCACCTTAGCCTTATTAAAATTAGTCAACTTGAAGTAAGTGAGCTGAGGAAGTAATGGAAACTATTCAGAGACTTAAATACAGTGCAGCCCACTTAAATAAATACCTGTTAATGAAATAAATCTGTATACTCACATATTTTCTCAGAAACAAATTATTAAGGGGGCCCTTTAGAAGAATACAACTCAAAAATATCCAGTAGTTTAAAAGAGAAGTATTTCTCTGGGCTCACTGTGTTCGTTTGTGTTTGCTGGGTTAAACTTGGGGAACCCGTGCTGACCTTTTCCATCAAGGCAGTTATCATTCTTTAGAGTTTTACAGTGTTAAAATTTATAAAAATGACCCTAATTAACCTATGAGTAAACACTATTGGGTTTTTTTGGTAACTCTCCCGTTTGAGTTTATCCCAATAATAGTATAAATCATCTGGGCCATCACCCAGACTAGTATATCTGGGTAGCTACAGAAGAAAAAAGCGTTTAACTAACATGACTGTTCATATGCAATGGGAAAAAAGAAAAGTCATACTGTTTAGTCTTTATAAATTATATGTCTTCGTCTTCAGAAAGTTCTGTCTTTTTTTTTTCAGCAGGGTTGAGAGGCATAATTAGAGCACCAACTCCAAGGCTTGACTTGAGCGGTGATTTGCAGTACAGCTCCTTTTGGCACATCCCCGGAGCTCAAAATATTGTTTTTGAAAACATTGCTGTTTTTCAACAAAAAATAGGAGATTAGACAACATCTTTAACTTATTAATCCTCTCTTCTCTCTGAGGGGGTGACCTGTGTTGGTATATTGTTTTAGTCAGGGAAAAAAATTGCAGTGTGGAGCAAAGTCTTCCTGCAATACCTGCAAATAAATTAAGCTAAAAACTAGGTACATGATCTGTGGAGGTTTCCTAGCCTCCCTTCATCAGGGGCTGCCTTTAGAGAGCTTTGTATACTCATTTTTTTCCCCTAGTCCAATAAAAGATATTAGCTCTTTTCCCTAAGCAAAACCCCTCTCATGAATCAGGCCCTACACTTGCAACTAGTGTGATATTGCTGGCCAGGTTTCACCCCAGTAAAATTCTAATCTATACTTTGTCTTTTAGAATTAAGAAGAAAATGCATATCAGCAGAATCTCCTCTCTACTTTATTTCATTTATAAATTACGAGAATGATGCTATTATATATTATTAATTTCTGCTGTTCTCCAACTCGGCTGCAGCAGTGAGCTGCGGATGTTGGAACGGTGTAATTATGTTCTAGTAGGGCAGCCATCCGTTTCCTTTCAAAAATTTACAGGATTCTTAATCATGCTGCTCATTTGGGTGCGCAGTAGCGAGGATGGCGAAACACAAACAGGGCACGTTCGTTTACACAGGAACACCTGCTTAGCATGATAGCAGATGTCAGTCAGTAAGCAGAACACAAAAGAAAAATATCAACAACAGCAAGCTAGAAGCATTTTTAACTCGGTACGGGGATATCTTGTCTGGGGGATGCCAAATGAAGGGGATGTGCCTTTGCAGGTTGAAGAAGAGGCGCAGTGACGATTTGGAAAGTCTTGGCTGATGTTCCCCAGGGACCAGGTCAACAAATCTGGACAAACTCCTCGCTGGATGATGGGATATTTAACAAAGCATTTCTCTTTCAAGAGGGCCGGTTTTGCAAGCATGATGCTAAGCATCTCGCGGGGATCATCATAAATAGATGCTATATTCGATAACTACTGCAAAGTAGTTGAGAGGGGTAAAATAACACAGAACTGTTGCTCCATATGTAAGGGCTTACCAGCATTTCCATTGCAACCACTTATTCTCAAGGCTTTATATCCTAACTCCAAATGTTTTGTCCTGGGCTGCCTCTTGGCTCTCCTAGCTCAAATTGAGAGCGTTTTCTTTCTTTCCATATTTTATGAAATAAAACGATGTTAGTGGAGGGGGGAAAGGTCACAGATTTCAGACTCTTCCGTGCAGCACTCCGACTCAGGAGCAGCTGTACCTCTCCCATAAAGGTGTTGGGAGCATGGGGCATGAGTCGAGCTCTTGCAGGCGGGTATTAATAATCTCCCTCAATGCCATACGCAGTAACTACTCTTCCACAGGATTGTTAGTATTCAGAGCAAGTCAACTTGCGTGGGTCCGTGCATTAAGGGCTCCCTAAGTATGCATTGACTTGATACCCAGTAATGGCTTCTAAGGAGCCGTTATGTAGTACCGTGTCAATGATCCATGCATTGAGGACTCCCTAAGTACGCATTGACACGATAGACCGGAACGGCTCTGAAGAAGCCGTTACGGTCTATCATGCCAATGATCTGCGGATATTGGCAGTGCCTCCTGCACTTCTATAGAGATTGTAAAAGTCTCTGAAGAAGCTGTTATGATCTCAGTGGAAGAGCCATCAATCAGGTCGACGACAGGGTTTCGTTTTGCCATTTTTCTACCTTATCATTGGGAAGCTTTGTTTTACTTCTAGAATTAGATTCAGAGAACTGACAAAATATAAAGGCTGCCCACAGAGTGGCTCTGGGACTGCGCGGAGGTAACCAGAATCAGAGTTTGACCGCTGGTTTTATTAGCTCTAGGTTTTTCGTTCCAGCTGACTTGCTGGGAGGCCTTGGCCAAGTCACTTCCACTCTTCTTACCTCCATTTACTCTCCTCTAGCAAGCATGGAAAGGGATGACATCTTTTCAGTGGAGCTTGCTGTGGGGCTTGGAAAATGTTAATTTAGACTAGTTACAACTAGGGCTTGTCTCAGCATCTCATCACTGGTGGAAGATGCTGAGATAAACAAGGTGTGTACAGGCAAAGCTACGCTGAAAGGAAGTCTTACCTCTGAAGTTTCGTAAACTTCAATCTATTGAGTTTATAACTTCAATCTATTGAGTTTATATAGTTTCTCTCAACTCCATTTATGTGTATTCACATCAGTTCTGAGCATCACTGCTTGGCAGGTCATCTTTATTTTCTACAGTGCCACAAATTTCCATGAAAACACTCTGAACCCCTTTTTCCATGTCTTCCTTAGCACATGAATATCTTTAAAAATGGTTTGAAAGTACATCATTGCATAATAAAGTTTTAATTCCTCCTGAGTCTATGACCACAAACACTACTTAACTAACTTGTATTGTTTGTATCTGCTCTTCCATACTCTTTCAGGGAAAACTGAACTTTTTATTCTTTCATATTCAGTTCATACTTCTGTTTAGGGAAGATAGAGCTATAGTACAATATAAATAGAGAGAGTACTCTGCCTATTTTATCCACTGCTCACTAATATAATACGCCCATTTATGGTGTGATCCCACATTATCCAAGGCATATTTACATGGTTAAATATTAGCAGCCCACTGGAGAAATGCTGTAACAATACCTTACGGAAAGTAGAGATCCTCAAGCAAGAAAATGTAGAATTACTGGGCAGGTTGGGGTACCGTACAGAGACCTTGTCTGTTAGCCAGGATGGCCTGGAAAGTATGAGCTAAAAAAAAAAGAAACTTTGCGAAAGGAGCTGGAGGAACACTATAGGAGATCAGAGAGGATCACGATAAAGCTGGGGAAGGTGAGAATGCAGAGAAGTCTCAGGGTCACTGTCCTAGGTACCTCCTTTCTGGGCTTCAAAAACTTGAAAATTTTTAAGTGTGTTTTCAGATGTGTTGGACCTGTAGAGTTGTCCATAGTTAGGTACCCCAAATCAGTGATTGCTTTGGTGATGTTAATTACAAATTTGGAGTTGCAGACTAGGCTGTAGCCATCAGGTCCACAGCAACATCGCCAGCAAAGGAGAGAAGACAACAGGCTGAAGCCTGGAGGCACGCGTGGCTTTTACTAACACAGTCCCTCAACCAAATGCCTTTTGGATAGTGGAGCGTACAACATATTCTGGAAAGCCACAATTGCTCCTTGGCTAACCTCCTTCTCTCCAAAGGAAAAACTTCAGTGGCCATTATTAATTGCTTGAGAATGCATCTTTGGGATTTAGAGCCTGTTTGGGATGGCCTTGAGAGCCTACGGACAGCCACCACCCCTGCAACCCAAATTCCACTCAACATCTCCCTCCACACTGCACGTTGCAAATTTGTATGAAAAGTTGCATTTCAAAATCTGGACAGCTGAAGACTGGTGTCCCTTGGAAGCAACTAAGCTTTGCACTGAATTTAATCATCGCGGGGTTTAAGCTCCAGTGAGAAGGAAAAAGAAGATACCGTTTTACGATGATTCAGACCATGTTTCACGTGTGGTCTTTAATGCACCCTTTCAGGTAGCCCGCGTTAATGATGCTGCCACTGCAACATGTGCTGAGTCCTCGGTGCAAAATCTAATTTTTTTTTTTCAATATTTGGGATACGAACAGGCGCTAGTCTCCTTCCATGTATATGTTTATTAGTAAGATTTTTGCATGGTATAATTGAAGCCCAGCAGTTTTTACCAACCCCAGCTTAAGAGGAAAACTGACACAATGTAATGGTTTGTGTCTTTTTTTGTCCATGCAAACCAGTCACTGAAAAGGTGCAAAGCGCTGCTAAAAGTACATTTTCTAAAATTCAAAGCCTTTTAAGAAAGGTACACAATGCAAGAATACGCAGCTGCAATTTTAAAAAGGCTACTGTTCCTTTAATGCCCAGCTGGTCCTGAGATGTAATAAAATTGACATATTGATTCCTTTGAATTTACAAATGCCTGTTTCATAAACTCCATCTCCAAAGCCTAGGCATCTTTAGAGCACTGTCATTTTTTTCTCCAAATGGATCAATTATGTGCCCACGTAATCCTGTTACCTGTGAAATCCATGCATACTTCTCCCATTTGCTGCAGTTCCCAGGCGGACAAACTTGCATTATGTACGCATAAACAAACAGAGCATTTTCCTGATATTAGGGATTGTTTTCAAAGTGAAAGGCAATCTCCTGGGTCCTTTACTCAAAAAAACATACATAGTGTGGTGTTCCTCCAAGTAACCTCACTGCACTATATGTATAATTATTACACAACACAGAAAATCATTAAAAAAACATTGAGTCCTGTTATCTCAAATGCTTCAACTGCAAAAAGGCATGGAGACATTGCAGCCAGCCCTCATTTTTCTGTTGAACCAAACTTTCCCATTTCTTTACCAGCTTCTATACTTGATAATTATTGCCGTATCTGTAAGGAAATAATTTTCATCACAAATGTTTCTGTGTGACTTAAATATTGGGAAAGCACCCAAAGCTGCAAACTTTGCTGTGGAAGTTTGGGGCTTTTAAATTTTATTTCTAGGATAATTCATCTTTTCATCGTGCTGAGCACCTTTCCATCATTTACGCACACACACACACAGAGTCAAGCAGGCATTAACCTGCAAGCCTACCACTTATGCATATAAATGCATCATACATACAACTATTCCCGTATCCCACAGCATATTATTTGTATGTATATATACCATGCACATAAACACATTTATACACACACACACACACCACGTACAATCCTCAAATATAAGCAGAGCAAAAGAGAATAAATGTGGTTTTCTCTGTATATGAATTCTTTATAAAGTACCGTGTATATACATAGATATGAATTCTCGTTTCATTCTTTCAGGCTGTGCTGTATCTGATTTTCTACACTTCACTGGGCAACCAGCAGTTCAGTTACACTACACTTGCACTGTACAATTTGTCTCTAAAAGATTCCCAAAATTATGAAACATCTTGTCTGCTGCATGACCTGCTCACCGCAGTGCCTCAGCCCGAGGTGCATCCACACATATAGAGAGGATGGCACTGAAAAAAAAATATATATATGTTTGATGCTTGGAGCCCATACAAGTGGCCCAATAGAGCCCTGCCATTGTGCAGGAGTGGGTTTTAAAGATAAATGGCTGCATGTTAACCAGATTTGACATGCTGCACAAAAGCAGCCACCTTTGGTCCCATGACACAGCCAAACAGAAAAAACAACAAGCAATCCTGGCAAAAGATGTCCGACGCGAATAAAAGCCCAACAATTTGTCACATAGTCGTTACAAAATGTTCCAGGCTTTGGGGCTTGCCATGGGACAGCAGCGATAAGAAGAGCATAGAAAAACGAAGGCTGAGGGTGCTGGGGTGGCAGAAGAGTTAAAACTCGAGGAAAGCTCCAGTAGTTGCAAAGGGGAAACAAAGAGGATATTTTCATTTGGCTCTTTCCAAAGACACACACACACACATAAAAAGACATAATTAATTAAATCAAGAAGCTCCGTTGTTTTGAGAGGTGATTGAAATCTGACATGCAAAGTAGAAATATTTATGTTTACTTTCTATTTCAGGAATCCGCAAAGCTACTTTTCCTTCACTGCACTTCCCCACCACTACAATGGCCATGGCTCAGTTTATCAAGTAGCAAGCACTGCCTGTTCGGGGCCAAAACCTGCTCACGTTTTTTCATGGCATTTGGTCTTTCCTCACGGGAACAGGCCCAGAAAACTCCAAAGGTGTACCTGGGGGTGAGGACTAGCGTGTGGCAGCAGAGCAGCACCTGATCTCCTGCTTTCCTTGGAGTTCACGTGAGACAGAAAAGAAAAAGCCCAAACTTAGGCTCAGTTTGATGAGGCTGAATTTCCAAACGAGCTACAGCTTTCCACAGCCAC
Source organism: Pandion haliaetus (assembly GCA_013401275.1). NCBI lineage: Eukaryota > Metazoa > Chordata > Aves > Accipitriformes > Pandionidae > Pandion > Pandion haliaetus. The sequence goes on along the minus strand of VYZV01012612.1, from coordinate 16,424 downwards.
AGGCATCAAACCCGACTTTTCTGAGCCGTGTCCTGCTGAAGCCACCCATGCACCCCCATCGACTGCAGGCGGGTTAGGATTTGCACCTATGCCGGTTCGCCAATATTTCGATATATTTTTAGAGCCCCTACACCGAAATAAGGAGTTCAAATGCATCAGTGCAGCTACATGCTAAGCTCCACATAACGTAGCTCACATTTTAAAATACCTTTCAGTCAATAATCATCATTGCTTCAGTGATTACCATTAGATTCTTTATATTCAGTGGCAGAAAACTGGAGGCGGGGGGGG
>VYZV01012608.1:7356-22669 GCA_013401275.1 Pandion haliaetus | reverse complement strand
GTGGGCACCTGGCATCCAGCCAGGGTCAAACTACCACAGCTGCCCAGCAAGGACTGCCTTGGCACAGGTGGGTATTTGCACAGCCCAGCAGCCTCCACACCAATTTGCCAGTGCTGCCATGATGTATGATGCTGTCTTGAGAGAGGCAGCTGAATTGCTCAGACCCCTTGATTGAGCAGGGCTAAAGGCTAGCAAATTGTCACTGAATACCAAAACTAAATAGGAATGTCAGGACCTCTCACCTAATAAATACCAATGTGAAAACAGCAGGTAAGTGTCCACTAGGAAAAAAACCAAACCAACAACCAACCAAACCCAGGATCTTAGAAATTAGCAGGAAAAGAGTAAAGAATAAACCAGAGGATTTTGTTATGTCCTTGTACGGCTCCATGGCGTGCCTGCCTCTTGAATGCTGTAGGGAGGTCTGATTCCCCCGCACCCATCACAAAAAGATAAAGCAGGAATAAAAAAGGTTTGTTCAAGTTCTCAGAGTGGCAACATGAAAGCTAAAATCTGCGGGATTGTTCCCCTGGGAAAAGCAGACTATGGTCAAAAAAGCAGACAACAAGGGATGAATACAGTAAGAATCTATAAAATCATGAGCAGGATGGAAAAAAGAAAAGAAAAAAAGAAATGTTGTCATGTACAGGAACAAGGGAACAGCAGGTGAAACCAAAAGGTTCAAAAGGGAATGAAACAGTTTTTCCCACAACATGTTGTCAAACTGTGGAAGTGATAGCCACAAGACATTGTGGTTGATGAAACTGTGTGAGTATTCCAAGAGCTTTAGACAAGTTCATGAAAGACAAAAACATTAAAGACTATAAAATGTAAAGATACCACCTCTGGAAAAGAAGTCCAGAGGTGCAGGTGAATGGAAACCAGGAGGGTAATACCTTAGAGGTAAAATTGGTTGCCTTTATCTTACACTTTTGTTTGACACCTGCAATTGGCTGCTAAGTTTGACAGGCCCTGTGGTCCAAGCAAATTCTTCTGTGAAAGGTCACAAAAGACAGAGGACAACTGAAAATCAGACCATCAACGTACGTTTTCGGCACTGGTGTCCCTAAAGTAGTGGCTTAATAAGCCACCATGAGGCTGAGTCAGTTTAACAGAGCTGTGTGGACTGCTTGCACCATGTAAGCAAAGGAAAGGATTTGGAAACCAAAACAGAGCAACTGGACATGGACTCCCAGGGCAATGCCATACCTTAGAATCACGTATGTCTCACCTAGATGAATTCGTATCCCAAAGAGATCATCTCTTTTCTCTCGTGCTTCTATCTGCCTTACAGGAACATGGCATAGGATGCTCTCCAGGAGTCTGGCTTTGCTCTATAGATTGTTTTAGTACCTGATCCAAAGATTCACCAGTGTTAAACACATGAAAGAATCTCTGAGGCTTCCAAAATATGAGACATGGGAAATCTTTAGTTCTTAACCAATTCATTAATGCTGCCAGGCTTCTGATATTTAGTCAATACCTCTTCTCATACATCAGCAAATCTAAGCTCACAGAAATGGGATTTATAGGAAAATCCATAAGAGGATTCCAGGCACTGTTGCCATACAGCTATAGTGGCTGCTCCTGGTTATGGAGATTTAAAATATAAGGAGCCTTTAAAGGAAGCATATTTCTCTGTGTATGAGTGTATTTGTATTCTAACAAAGAAAAGTGGTATCTACTTTCACTGCTCAGTAAGAAAATAATTTTCATATACTGCAAGCTTTAAAAGAACTGCTTTTCTCAAACTGCCCCATGTGTTGTTCATATGAACAATCTTCTGCTGGCAGGACACAAAGCTGGAGGAGGAATTTCTTCCTTCCAACAGCATATTTCCATTGCTGATCAGGTGTTTTCTTCCCTTGGATTTACAAAACCAGAGGAATGACTGCCCCTTTCAGCTGAGGATGGGTGAGGACACTGGGCACTCTCTGCAGGGGCTGCTGTCATCACCAACGCTGAAGTGAACTGGGACTTTGCTGGAGTAAAGCTGGAGCTTTTCTGAGTAGGTATTATGTTGATGCAAAAAACTGGAATCCAAATGATGATGGCACATTTGTGGTGTGATGATTAAACAAGTGATAAGCATCTGCAGGCAAGCACTGGGCCACAGAACATGTAAAATTCCTACTTCCCACCCCGAAGCTCAAATATTTCAGATGAACAATCTTTGAATAGTGGCATTTTTAAATGCTTAGTTTACCTAAGGTATTAGAAAGCAAAAAAGCACCATTTATTTTCCCACCAGCAATGACCAAGTTTTAGTATGGTTTTTTAATAGATTTTGTCTCAGATCTTTTCTAATCTGTTTCTGTATTGTTGTTTTTTTCCCCTGGCCTTTTTTTCCCTTTGCATGTTCCATAGTTGCATATTGGAATATTTTTGTCATCATCTTCATTACTGATTGTCGTGGTTTCAGGTCAGCTCAGTTGGTAACAAAGCACCACGAAGCCGCTCGCTCACCCCCCACCCCCTCGCCTGGCCACGTTGGGATGAGGAGAAAGTACAAAGGCAGGCTTGTGGGTCGAGACAAGGACTGGGAGGGATCACTCCCCACTTATGGTCACAGGCAAAAGACAGGCTCAACTTGGGAGAAAAACCAAAATCAATTTAATTTACTACAAATCAAAACAAAAACAAAACACAAGGGTATTAGGAAGGGAAACCAAACATCAGAACAACCTCCCCCCCCCCCTCCCGCCTTCCCGGCTCAGTTCACTACCGATGCTTTCTACCTCCTCCCCCGGGCGGCGCAGGGGAATCGGGGATGGGGGTTGAGTCAGCTCGCCACACATCGTCGTTGCTGCTTCTTTCCTCAGGGGGAAGATTCCTCTCTCGTTCCCTGCTCCAACGTGGTTCCTTTCCGCGGGCTGCAGTTCCTCACAAACTTCCCTGGTGCGGATCCTTTCCGCGGGCTTCAGTTCTTCCCGAACTCCCCTGGCGCGGGTCCTTTCCGCGGGCTGCTCTCCCGTCTCACACTGCTTCAGCGCGGTTTTTACCATGGGGTTACGGCCACCTTCGGGAGCTTCCGCTCCACCGTTCACCCCCCTGGGCTGCAGGGCCATCAGCCTCCTCAGGCTCCTCCTCCTCCCCCTCCACTTCCATGATTCCAGTGTCGGCAGCGATGTTCCTCTCAGGTTTCCCCCCCCCACTACCGGTTCCCCTTCTTAAATATGTTTCCCAGAGGCGCTACCACCGTCACTCCCCGCCTAGAGGCGGGTCCGACATTTTGGCGCGCAGGTCCGACATTTTGGGGCAGCGAATTCTTCCAGCAACTTCTTAAAGGGACCGCCTCTGCAGCCCCCCTCCCCTGCCACCAAGGAAAATCGCGCCACACAAACCCATAACACTGATCAACAGAGATTTTAAGTACTAGTTCAAGCCAGTTTCATTTTAAAAAACTGAATAGTTCACCTATTAAAATCCAGTTCTCTTCAAATGATTCAGGCAGATCAGGATTAATTTTCAGGCTAGTTTTCAGAGACTCCTGTCAACATTTTCTTCAGTTTTATTCAAACATGTTTTTTCACTAAATAAGTTGAAGTAAGTTCACACCAGTTCCTCAAATCCTCACTTTCTTTCAGTTTTAATGATAAGCTAAAGCCCACCACATATTTCTTTAAATATTTTCACTCCAGATAAACACGCTGAAAACATAAGTTTCCATTTTTTCAGTGGTGTGCTGTCTTTTAAAAATCTACAGGAATAATCTGGGGGCGCTGAGAAGGGGACACACAGCTAACCTCAAGGCTAAGGAGTGAAGATTTGGAGAAGGCATTAGGAAGGCTGGCTGCCATGATTTGGGTGTCTATTACAAGAGATTTCACAAAGCTGTGAAGATGTATTTTCTGAATATCAGGATCCAGATTCTGATAGCTTGTCAAATTTGAAATGTCAGAATGACATTTCAAAGTTTCTAATTTAGAAGATGTCATTTTATTTCTCATTTCTGCTGTGGGCTCCTAGTGTGGCCTCTCTATTAAGATTTTTAGCTTTTTCAAATGTATAAATTATCTAAGTCATATTTCCAAGTAATGAGTTCCCTCATGCCACTTTAAGTACTTTCTACTCATACACCCATTCCTTTCTATATATCATTTCTGAACAGAACTGTTTCCTTCATTATTCAAAAACAATTGATTTGGAAATCAATAAATCAAGATGGACTTTCTTTCTGTTTTGAGCAGTGTGGGAAAGACTCACAGAACTTACTTAACCCCTTCTGGTACTGAACTGTGTCTTGGGTTGCAAGTTTCCTTGTATACAACTACAAACTTGACACGTTTTTTCTACAAAGGGAAATTGTTACCAATATTTCTTTCTGATTGAATAATTAACTCTTATTCCCATCTTTTATTAAGGTTTGTGTTGGCCATAATTGCAATGTATTAGTGAGTTTCCTCAGGGTTTTGTTGCTGTCTAAGGTCTAGCTGGGGAAAAAAACCCCAACTGTTCTGATTTCAGGCCTGATTCTGACCTCAATTCCAATGAGAAAAGGCAAGGTACTAAAAAATTATGGGACAGGCCCTCACCTCATCATTATAAGTCACCTCATTTTACCAGGGGTATCTGGAGGAAGAAAGATGTCAGGAAAGCGTTAACTATCAATGTGGCTGCTTCAGACAAGTCCTGGAAATGGCTGTTGGGAGTTCTTTCTGAGCAGGAATATTTGGTACCTGACACCTAGGAGATACGTGTCAGATATTCAGCAGAAATCTCAATTTCTGAAGAACAGCCATGATATTGGGTTTGGTTAGAAGTCGTACTTCGAGGTCTGCTTTAGGTTTTTTTCTTGCCTTCTAAAAAACGTTAGCCAGTACAGTATTTTAAAGCATTTCTTTTTACAGACTACCTACCAGACCGTACTCAAACCTTTGAATGACCTACAGAAAGTGAGCGCCATCTCCTGCCCATTCCCGTTCATCACAACTAGGTGTGTTGGTTTGTAAGGACTATTTTACCTGGAAAGCGGGAGGTGTTTCTTCTACACTGGTACTCGAAATTCTTCTCCTATGACTAAGTTACAGAGTTCCCAGTTGCCACTGATTGTCTTACATATGAAAACATGTGTCAAGGAGCTTAATTATCAGCAATGTTCATGCAAAGGATTTACGTCTGCTGCCTTTTCCTTTTCCTCCATAATATACCTACCATTGAACTAAGGCTTTTGGCTGAGATCCCTGTAACTAGTGAAAATGCCTCTTAGGTAGGTTGCTTCAATATGTGTCATGCGAATACTTTGCTTCGGGCATGTTAAGTCATCCTGTTTGGTGGAAGCATTTGTGTGAACTAAGTCGTGTGCTCATAAGCTGTTACAAGACTGGAGACACAAAGCTATGTCCTCCCTAGGGCTGTTAAGCATTCAGCAAACACTGCATTTTCAGGCTGCTTTTGTTGTTCCAAGTAGAGGAAAAAGTGTGGGTGTGTGCGTGTGAGTATTTAAAAAGCTTCTATAAACACTAGCGCTTATTTTTTTTGTTTTTAACAGTTGACCAGCTACCATCTCCACCAAGTGTTGGGAATTTTATAAGTGCTCAGAGGACTCAGTCAAACAAGAAGAAAGAGTTAATGGGTTATCAAAAAGGTTATATTTAACAGTACCTGTTAAATTGCATTTAAAAAATTATTTCTTTTTACTGAAGTATGGAGCAATTTATTTGCAGTGGAAGGCTTGAATATACTTTAGCGATGAGGGGTGATCTTCTGGTGAAAACTTTCTAACACTATTCAGTAGATATTTTTACTTAATTTTCTGATGTTCTAGGAACCACCAGGATTCAGAAATGTAGTTAAACGTGCTCAGTGGGCACCTGTGGCTGGGCTAAAGACCACTGTACACAAATACACAAACACTCTGTAGGTACATGCTCAGTCTACCCAGTAAAGGTCATTCGCCTGATACTCCCTTTCCCCCACTTTCCCACTCTGAAATTAACAACCCGCTCCATTCATGTTTTCCTCATTTGCCCCTGTCCTGCTCACTCAGCAGCCTTATTTGCTGACTCTGCACCCATGCTCAGTGACACCAGTAAATCAGCATTTCCCCCTCTTTCAACATCTTCTGTCATTTGTCACCCTCAGGCTCCCTGATAGAATCCTTCCACACCTTTTCTCTGGTAGTTTCTCCCATTGCTGCCATACTACTCCAGGGGCAGGTCAGGGTTGGCCAAACACTTTTTCACCACCTGTTTGCCACACCTGGTAGTTTCTTTCCTTGTGCTCCCATCAGTTTAACTTTGGGCTAAGGCTGGCCATAAGACCACCTGAGGTCTTCACTCTCTGCCATATGGACAATTGCTTGGCACTCTCCAGGTGGTGATCCTGGGGAAAATCTACAGCTGGCAACCTGCAAAAAGTTGGACCTGCAAAATCTAAAGCTGAGGACCACAACCACAGGCTCTGCTTTGAAAATGGCAGTAAAATGTGAGTCATGGACTACAGCAGCAGCATTCCCTCCACCAACTGCTGGACTGCACTCTAGAGCAGGATTTGGTGGGTCACCTGGGGATCCTTCCAAGCACCAGAAGAGTTTCAGAGGGAAAAACTAACACTTTTTCTACAGCCTGGCCTAGAAAGATCTCAAAGAAACTGCTCAGCACCATGATTTGCTGCAGCATTAACAGGTTAAGGCATTCCCAGCACTGCGGCTTGTTCTCAAATGACATAATGCTGCACCCTCCCAGCCACAGCAACCCACCTCTTGTGCTGCAGCACCCAGACACCAAGTGCAAGAGCACTATAAAACAGCCACCATGCCATGGACATCAGTGTTGAGAGGTTCAACAGGCCACAGCCTGGCTTGCTGCACCGCCACACTGCAAACATAAAGGTAGACACAAGCCTGGGAGAGCCGCCTGCTCTCACCAGGTGCATCTCCAGGATGGTGGGACTGGTCTCCACTCTGCAGGACCCAGCCTGGAGCCACCCTGCTCAGAAAGTGCCATCCCATATCCTGTATGCAGCTGTTTTTTCCCTGTGCCAGCTTTGTTTGAGAGCAGCATGTCAATCTGCAAGGCTGAAGAAGTGACACACAAGGAGTTTTGTTTCCCTCTTGCTCTCAGACAAAGCACAGGACTGGGTTTCTGCACAGCAGGGTGTCTCCTACCCAGCTGGAACACTGATTTTTGAGTCCCTGGATACACTCTCTCCGTGACAGACAGAGCTTGAGTGCTAACATCACTTGTTACCGGTAGAGTGAAAGCTCTAACAGGGACTTGTGAAGTCAGCTGCTGAGCAAGACATGGTCTCTGCTATGTCTGTTACTGGCCCATATCTGCAGGGTGAGCTGGGTGACTAGCCTGAAGGCTGATGATTCCACCCTGTTACAGGCAAGGAAATTAAGCCCTAAGGGATCTTCTCACTGCAGCAGACTGGGTAAACAAAAACAAAAGTGAATCCCTAAGAAGTCAAAGCAGGCTGTTTGCCACATCATTAGGCTGCAATTAACTTCACTTACTTTATAGAGGTGAACAGGAACAGTCAGTGTCCTTCCTTTCCATACCAAATAAGGAGCTGGAAGGTATATGGTCAAACCAGAATTCCAGACTCATTACCAGACCTGTAATTGTGTATATGATTTATTTATTTTGAACTATTTATGTGCTCTTGAAGTGTGGGTGTGGCACTTGGGGGTATGCACAGAGCTAAGGGGCAGGGTGGCTTGGGTCTCTGCCTGGAAACACTGTCTGTCCAGGTTGTTGGAGGGAGAATGATAATTTGGGGGGTTTTGGAGGAGAAGGTTTGAGTTCTCAGTTCTAGGAAATCTGGGCTCCCCTGGGAGGGCACAAGGCATGATCAAGGGGAAAAAATTAACCCACCTGTTTGCTCATTTTAATATTAAACTCACCAGTTGTTACTTCTGTTCTTCTGTAATTGAGGGCTGATGTGCTTTTCTGTAGAAACTGAGCTCATGCACAGAGAGGTGCGAGCACTCCTGCTTTGTTCACAGCGCAGGAGGAACACACAGGAGGATGTACAATGGAGAGGTGGCTGATGCTGCCACTTAGGGCTTATTCACCTGTCTTTTTCTTGCTATAGAAACTGTCCTCTCCCAGTTTGACATTTCCCCAGCTAGGGGTGGATAACCCTCAGCTGAGTATGACTTTTCCCTGGTCCTGCACAGGGTTAATACTAAAAGTCCAAATGCAAGTCTTTCCTATCCTAGGGTCCTTTGAAAGGATGATGGCCAATGATATTACATCATGGTGGTACTGACGTGCGGAAAACAGACTCCACAGTCCATAAGATTGTAAAGTAGGTATGTTTATTCGGCACCGGGCGGCACGGCGGGGTAGTCCCACCAAAGTCGTGCGCGTCCAGTGCGGTAATTTGCTTCAAATTTATACAGCCAAGTGTTACATATACATAAGATTTCCCAACACGCCTATACATATGCATGACCTATCCCCGCTTCGTATTGAAATTACTTTCAGGGAGTCATTTTCATAGGTTCCTCCTGACCGCGCTTGCGCGGTGCCTCCTTGTGGTGGCCGCTGGGGGTCGTGGGGACGAAGGCAGATGACTCCTCTTCGTCACGGCTAGTTAACCTTTGTTCCTGCGCAGACTCAGTTGTTCTTTGGCCGCAGGGCCGGTTTAAAGTGATTCTTTAAGACAACTTCCTAATTTCATCAAGAACTATCTTTCGTAAAGAGTTGCAAGACTTTCTGCTTCGGTTAGTTTGCATAGCTGTTAGCAAGATGCTAAGCCTTATCTACCAACTTAATTCTTTGGTATGCACAGCAATTGCCCAATCACTAAGTAATGCTTTTCCTACCAGGATTTCTTTAACCCATTCTCTCAGTACAGGGGATGCTTCAAACGAGATTTCCTAGAATCTCTTTAGAACTGGGTGAAATAGACAAAAAAGAAGACTCAAGAAAAGAAAGAATATTAAGTATTTGAGAGTAAAGATGAGGACTAGAGCAGAGCAGAAAATGCGATGCCAGTGGCAGTGCTTCCTTCTGCCTCCCTCCACACATCCTTCCACTGTAAGCCCGTCACCTAGTGGTCTTGTGTTGCCATGGCTTTGGAAAGCAGGTATCTTGTATTGAGGCAGTACCTGTTAGTTGTCTATTTGAAGATGAGATTTATGAATCTGTAGATGGTTGGATGCATCCACTCTATACATTAATGGTTAGAGGGAGGTTTATGTATGGAGTTGTCATGTTTAGCAGCACTTCTGAAGAGCGGGTGCTTTCAGCTCTGCAACCCGCTGGCCCCCTCTGTGAGCCTTATCCTTTGATGCTCACTTCCCTGCTACAGGGCAGTCAGGCAGACTTCTCATTTTGATGTTCCCAAGGTACACTAATGCTAGCAGCTTAGCAAGCACTTGCCCAGAGCATGTAGGGGTCTCGCCCTCCTGTAGAAAATTATTTTTCAGTCTTTAAAAAAAAACAGAATACAGCCCATAAAAAACAGTTCAGGGTTTTCTGGGGGCAAAAGGGAAGAGGGGGTAAAGCGATGCCTTTATTCCTATCAACTCGCTGTGCTCTCCCTCACCCCGACAGCAGCGAACGGCATGTCACAGGCTTTCCAACCGTGCGCATGCACATGTGCTTGCCTTTTTATTTCTTTACCCCCATTTTCTTTGGCTAAGGGCAGGCGCCAGCGGAAAGCAGCGAGCTGCCTCCGCTGGCGGCCCGGCCCCTCTTCCGGGGACGCTTTCGGTTTCCATTCTCCCGGGGGCCTGAAGTTTCTTTTTCCCGTCCGCTCCCTGCCCGGGGGCGGGGAAGCATCCTCTCGCTCCCTGCCGGCTCCCCCGGTGCCGGGGCAGGGGTTGGGCTTCGCGCCCCCGCACGCAGCCGGGGCCGGGGCCGCCGGTGCGAAGCCGGCCTCGCCATGACGGCGGCGGAGAAGAGGAGCCTGCAGTGCTACAGGCGGTACATCGAGAAGAGCCTGAACCCCGTCTACATCCTGGGCAACATGACGGACTGGCTGTCCGACGGTGAGGGGCCGGCCGCGGCTTGCTGCCGCCGGCGCTGCCCTGCGCTTTCCCGCCCCTTGTCGGTGGCTGGGGAGCTTTCCTCTCCCTGCCGCCGCTGCGNCCCCCCTCACTCTTTGCTTGCTTCGGGTTTTTGCTAGAGGTGAAGGAGAGAGTCCGAAAGGAGGAGGAGAAGGGGGTGACGGCGGCCGCCGCGCTGTTCCTGGACGCCATCTTGCAGCTGGAGGTGGAGGGCTGGCTGCGGGGCTTCCTGGACGCTCTGGTTGCAGCAGGTCGGTTCCCACTCGCAAGCGTGGTTTCCCTCCTCTTCTCCCTTTCCCTGCCAGAGCCACAGCCGCCGCCCGCCTTCAGCTGGGCAGACCAGTCCAGCGCACCCGGGACGTGGAGGGTCGCCCCGTTACCCTCGGGCTTCTGCTGTCGGGTCTCGTCACGCCAGGTGAGAGGCGGTAGGGAAAAGCAGGTTGGCAGAGGCTGGAAATCAAACTTTTCGAAGGCACAGGGAAACGCCCATCTGAGAAGCAGCTGGAGCCATCTCGATTACGGAGAGAGTGACAGATGAAGGGGCACGGAATAAAGCCTCACAGACAGGAGACCTGCCTGTCTAAGAGTGTTTAGAGAAGAAACAAGGCAGCTGTTGTGCTCACCAATTACAATTAAAGGAAGCTAAATCCTCTGAAAGAGAGAGCTAAATGGGTTTCAGGATGTGCACGGGGGCTAACTGGTAGCATGGGATAATTTCATTCAAGGACAGAGTCTTAAATTAGAAACTGATTTTAAGAATTATTCAGGAGTCTTAAAAGTTCTGTTTGAAGAAGTAGCCATTATTAGTTTATAAATGATGATTGTTCCTCACTAGCTGTGACTGCTCGATGTGTAAAGTCCTAATTCCTTTCCAAAATGTGACAGAAGAGATTGTGAAGGTGTAAAATTACCAACACTTGCTGGCTTTCCTCTATACATGTGGGTTCTGTCATAGATTCTTGTTGGTGATTTATTATGTATCTCAAACCCCAAAATCTCATGCCATAAGCCACTTTTGTTTTCATTTACTTACTGTTAACTTCAGATAATTACAGCATCTCAGTGAGCAATTACTACAAAGTTTCTTATCACTTGGATCTAGCTCACTCTCCCCTTAAAGCAAATACTAGGTCCAGAGCAACTTTTTACCTGCCTGTGATAGTGTTAATTTCTGAATTGCAAACATACCTTCTTTGAACATGTTCATAGTGTTCAGTTTAGTGTACCTTCAGCAGAAAACTGAAAAAGTTAACCTACTGACTCCAAGCGCTATCCCAAGTACTTATTAATTGGGCTTGAGAGTAGCATTTAGCATTACTCTTGTATTTGGCAGATGCAGAGGTGAATTAGCTTAAAGACTTTGTGGTAAGTATCCACACCGTTCTCCAGGTCCTCCAAAAGAAAATTAAAAGTTAGGCAAATTCCTTGTTTGCCCACAGTTCCTCTGGAGCCTACACAGCAAATCATGTAAGTCCTCTAAATTTGATTCCCTGCCACTGTCTGTTCCAGGACAGTATTTTCAGCTGTTTGCTGACTGTGTAGGCTGCAGGAGTCTGCATTGCCAAGGAGGGTTGTCGTGTCCCAAGGTTGGAGTGACTCAGGTTCCTGGATTTCCTTTGTCAGAATTAAGGTGAAACAACACCAGGGGAGTTCAAACAACAATCAGCATTTATTCAACCTAGCTAACCTTGCCCAATTATAAGTGAACTTATTGATATGAACCTTGCATCACGTCATTAAGCCACCGTTTGAAAAGAGAAGGGAGGTGTAGAAAAAGAAACTGAAAAAGGAACGTGAAACCATGTCGGTGAACTGTACAACACATGCTAACCATACGTAAGCCTTACTTAGTTGGGGATCAATTCAAAGAAAACAAGGAGATCTGTCCCATTGAGTCACAAGATTCAGAGGAGACCCCCTTGCTTTCTAAGACTCCTTCTCGGAGAGGAGCCTAGGGGCGGCTGGACCCACTTCTAGTCCCAGACTTGGTCAATGGTTTGTGTTTAAAAGGATGAGATGTAGGGACTGTGGAAAAAAGAGGGAGAGGAAGAAAGACAGAAGGAAAGGATTTCATCAGTCCTGGGTCCAGTGTTGGTCCAGCCAGTCTAGAGCTCCAGCTCCAGAGGGCTCCTGCCGAGAACTTATCCTCCCTTTTATACCCAAAGAGTCCTCCCCTGTAGGTGGGGTGGTTTGCTGTCATTGAGCAAGCGCAGTGTGAGCTCAGGAGTGTTCCAGAAATGAGTTGGTGGTCTCAACATGCGCAGTTCATGTTCCTGGGATTCTCTGGAAATGGGTCAGTGGGCTTTGGGGGACATCGGGGGGTTGCTTCTCTCTCCCTGCAGGCATGACTACTATCTGGCCTTTCCTCCAGGTGCATACACTGTGCTTCTTCTCATGGTCACTTAAGATAAGGAATTGTGCCTTTGGAGAAGCACGGTCCCGCCCTCTGTGCGGCCTTCTCCAACCACATTTTCCAGTTCATACAACTCCAGCGCTTTTGCAGAGGCTGTCTTCTCCACCAGAGTTCTTCAATAAATGTTTTGAGACGTTGGCTATAATTTGTCAGACCATCACAAGGGTGTAGCCAAGGACAAGACTAAAAAGGCTGGTAAATAAAAGAAAAGAGGACCAAAGGTGTTTGTGATTCTGAGTGGTGTCCTGTGCTCTGGGAAATGCTGTGGAAGAGTATCATGCACTGCAAGGATTTAAGGATTGTATGGATCAAAGGAAGGGGTTTGTTACATTTGCTTGGGTGATGTGAGCTGTGAGGTCATGTAGCTCTTTTTCCTCTTTGGAAGTGTTACTGCTTTCAACATAGGGTTTTTCATGTTATAGGTAACAAGTGCTGTAAAGGAAAACAGTCAATCCATAAAAATTGTTTCTGGTTCATCTAGATTTTTGTCAGTTACAGGCCAAAATAATTTTAATTTCACCAGTGGGGCTGAGAAAGTGTTTTTTCAGCTTGTTCTACCTATTCTAGCTAGACATTGAATTCATAGGAACAATTTGTCTCTTTTTCTGAAAGGGTACACTGGACTGGCAGAAGCAATTGAAAACTGGGACTTCAGCAAACTGGAAAAACTGGAGTTGCACAGACAGCTGTTGAAGCGGATAGAAGCAACAATGCTAGAAGTTGATCCAGTAGCACTCATGCCTTACATAAACACATGCCTGATAGAAAGGGAGTGTGATGAGATCCTGCAGGTACGGTTAATGGTAAAATCCCAGTAATTGCCTAGTTTTGCTGCGGTGAAATGTTGGCTGCCTCACTTGTGGGATGAATTGGTGCCCATCCGTCAGGCTGGTGAGTGAGGAAGGTGGCCAGCCACAGTCCCCCAGACAGGGACTTTGCTTTGCTTAGAGGAGGATTTGCTGTGTGGCTGCAGCTTCCCACAGCAGTGCTATCCGTGACACCTGCACGTCTTGTTCTTCACCCCTCCAGCTTGGTAGATAAGGTGGTGTGCGAAAGGGTTGCAGGCAGGGAAAGAGGATGGGGTGGCTTTGGCATTGACATTTGGTATGTCTTGGCAGAGTCCAGGCTCCTGTGAAGAGACCTCGGGGGCTCTGGAAGGTGCCATATTACAGTGAAATGGGTGCCTTGCTATGCCTTTGAAATAGACCCCTTTCTGGAGTGTTCACTCTGCATTAATGCTCCTAAAAATACAGATGGAAGTAGGCAAAGTGGCATTTAGATGTTGCCTAAATTGATTCTTTCTTGTCATGGGATTTGACATAGTTGTAGTATAGTTGCCTTAACTGTGGCAACCCCTAGAAACTCTGTGTATGGCTCTTTGAGTTTTGTCAGCACCCAGCGAGATGGTTGTAGGGTGAAATGAAACTTCTGGTCTGGAGTCATTAGCTAAATGCTGTGTCACAGAAGTCAACAACATTTTCATTGCCTTTGGATGTGAAGCTGCTGTACTGTTACACTGTTCTAGTTCAGTGTTGTTATTGATGACTGATAACAAGTGATATTACCAATCACTCATCATTTTTGACTGGTTAATAATAAGTTATTGATGCTGTGTGAAGGAGTCTTTTAGGTGTTCTTGCTCCTTGTGACTAGTGAGAAAGGTTGTTTGCAGCTATTTTATTTTTAAAGTGGTATTTCTTTATGGAGATACATAACATTTGGAAAGTTATTATGTCTGACCAAACATCAGGCGTGCATACTTTTGCATTTTCCTATTCTGGAATGTTTTTCAATCAGTTTGGCCTCAGAGATTTATGGCAGATATGGCTTATTAGAAGGACCTTGCCAGATGAATATTCACAGAATAGTTCTGCGATGTTTCAGACCTGGTGAATATTTAAGCAAATAGCCTATGTGTTGATGTAGTCCAGCTAAGTTTAGTGTAGGCCTAGGGTGGCAGAATTGCACTGGTAGGTAATGACTGAATTTTATTGGAAACCTTTTATTCTGTGAGAAATAAATGCAATTTTCAACTGAACATCAAACAACCCAAACTATCAAAGAACAGTGGTTTTGCTTGCTCAGAAGCTACAGAAACTTCTGTTTGTTGTGTGTGCAGGTCAGCGAATACAGAAGCAAAGCAGCTGGGATAACTAAACTCATTGAATGTCTCTGTCGATCGGATAAAGAAAACTGGCCAAAAAGCCTTCAGCTAGCACTAGATAATGCAGGATATTACAATGCAAGTGAACTGTGGGATATGAGAGAAGGTAAACTGCAAATTGTTTTTATGATGCTCTTTTCCTATTCTTGTACCAGACAGTAATTTTTTTTTTTCAGGAGAGTAAGACTAATTTAAGGATAAGGATAATTAATTAAAATAATGAAAGGGTACCATCAGACTGCATTGCTCATTGTTGTTGAAAAATAAAACCTTTATTTAAAATGTCTCTTATATAAAAAGAAATACAGGCACTACCCTACAAACTATCAGAAATTATTGAGTATTTTCCCTCCCATATGGTTATGAATTATGCCTTTTTTTGCCAAACAGAATCGGACAGCATACAAGGCTCTGAAGGTACAAAAATAACAAAATGTTTATCTTCTTCCATCCATTCTACTGTAATTCACCTGTTACCATCTTTTTGTTTGCTTGAGTTGTGATAGATGCAATGTTTTCTGATAAAATGATTAGTAATTTGATATTCTAGAAAGTGATACTGTTCCATGATCCACAGAGCAGATGATATACTTTTTTCTTTGAGAAATCGATAAGTAGCATTTACCAAGTGACTATGTTCATATTTTATAAAAATGCAGAATTTCCCCTAATAAGGTTTTCCTTTTGTCATTGAATTTACCTTTCCCCACTTGAAAAATACCTATATGAGTACCCTGCAGCATGGGAGAATTTAGAGCAAAATACAGTATTT
>VYZV01012607.1:112904-126862 GCA_013401275.1 Pandion haliaetus | reverse complement strand
GGGGGCAGGCGGCGGCGGGGAAGCGCTGTAGCAGGGCGTGGGGAAGGAGGGGTGGTGATGGAGGCGGCAGGGAGCGCGGGGGGAGAGGCGGTTCAGTGAAACACTTTCCCATTCTCTTCTGTCAGCCTTCGGGAGGACTCTCGTCCTGACTCGGGGAAGGCTCCTTCTCCCCCTTCCCCCAGCCCCGCATCCCTCCTCGGCGAGGCAGCCCACCCAGGAGGGCTTTAATAGCAGGCCCTCTCCCGTGTGCGTGTGTGAAGTTGCTGACATGACTGCTGCTGGGTCCCGGTGCACCAGTAGCGGCGGGGAGCCGGATTTAAAGGGGGGCTGTGCTGCAGACAATGCACAGCAGCAGCATCTGGAGCAGCCCTGGGGACCGGAGCTCCGGTTTTGACATTGCTACACACACAGCACCAGCCGCAATGACAGCAGCTGCCTGGAGTGGCTGCAGGCAGCAGGCAGGAGCATGAAGTAGAGAGATCACTGCAGTGCTCAAGATGAACTCCTCTTTGGTTGGCAACCAGAGTGGCCGGCCGTTCTGTCTCCTGGCCATTAGCTATTTGGAGACCATCAATTTTTGCCTCCTGGAAGTGGTTATTATTGTGTTCCTCATGGTGCTGATTATTTCGGGCAACATTATTGTGATATTTGTCTTTCACTGTGCACCTCTGCTGAACCACCACACCACCAGCTACTTTATCCAGACTATGGCATATGCTGACCTCCTGGTGGGCGTGAGCTGTCTGGTGCCTTCTTTGTCTCTGCTGCACTACCCTATTGTTTTAAGTGAGTCCTTGGTTTGCCAAATCTTTGGTTATGTGGTATCGGTGCTGAAGAGCGTCTCCATGGCCTCTTTGGCATGCATTAGCATTGACAGATACATTGCCATCACGAAGCCGCTGACCTACAACACGCTGGTTACCCCGTGGAGACTTCGAATCTGCATACTGATCATTTGGCTGTACTCCTGCCTGGTCTTCTTACCCTCCTTTCACTGGGGAAAGCCTGGATATCATGGGGATGTGTTTCAGTGGTGTGCCAATTCCTGGAGCACCGATCCCTATTTTACCCTCTTCATTGTGGTGATGCTCTATGCCCCGGCTGCATTCATCGTCTGCTTCACTTACTTCAACATCTTCCGCATCTGCCAGCAGCACACCAAGGAGATCAACGAGAGGCGAGTGCGCTTCAGCTCTCAGGATGGGGAGGCTGGGGAGGCACAGCCCTGCCCGGACAAGCGCTATGCCATGGTGCTTTTCCGCATCACCAGTGTCTTCTACATCCTCTGGTTGCCCTACATAATCTATTTTCTGCTGGAGAGCTCCAATGTCTATAGTAACCGCGTTGCATCCTTCTTGACCACTTGGCTTGCCATTAGCAACAGTTTCTGCAACTGTGTCATTTACAGTCTCTCCAACAGTGTCTTTCAGAAGGGACTAAAGCGTCTCTCGGGGGCTATTTGTGCCTCTTGCACTAGACAGAGGGTAGCTAAGGACTCCTCTACCTCTAGGAGTAAAAGATCTTCCAATGGATGTCATGTCTAAGACGCCTATCAGCTGGACTGGAAAGTGCAGGGACAATTCCGTAAATTGCAAAATAAATTAAATATGATTTTAAGATGTCCAGATTTGCAAAAAGGTTTCTGAGAAATGCTGCTGACATAGAAGAACCAGGAGCACATATCATTGTGGTTTCACTTTAAAAAATTATTGCTGTGGAGGAGGCTGTGGAGTTTCACCTCCATATTCATTTTTAAGAATAAAGCTGTATCTTGACACTTACCTCTCCAGCTGGTGTGACTGAATGGAGTGGGTGTCTGAGAGCTTCGGCGAAATGTAGTCTTTCTTACAGCTTTACTAGGTTCTTTTGAGATTCGTGCTTCACATGTAAATGATAGATCTGAAGTGGAAATGTCACAGTATATGGTATATTACAGGGATTTTTTAATATATGCCAAAGTATATTGACACAATGTTCCAGCTTCATAACAGAAGGGGCCAAACGATTTGTTTTTCAGTGCTACCTAGACAGGACTTCTAGAACAGTAGTGAACAATGTGAACATTTTAGTGTGAAGTTAGAGTCTTATTGAGCCATGAGTGCAGCGATGTGACCTGAACAGTCATACGCTTAGGAGGACTGATCTAGCTTCTGTGCCCCGTTTCTCTGGTAGGATGCATGTGTGCAATCAGAGTACGGCATCTGCATTTTCCTGTTTGTTGTGAAGTAAGAAGAAAAACTTGGATCAGACCAAATTTAGCAGTTAAATAAAACGTGTTTTTGATAAGCTAAGAGAAAATACATGTCGCTTTATGATACCAGAGTTGTGGCAGCCACTCGAGGATGATGCCAACATGTGAAAATTATTCTCAAACCAGTGGAGAAATGCCATGGGTTTGTATGTGGAAATTTTCTCAAGAACAGCTTTAAAAATAACATGTCGTCCCCCGTCCCCCCCCTATTTTTTAATCTAAATTCTTCTGATATTTTACATACTAGAACTTAAGGGGAAAGGAAAGAAAACAATTGCCTTCTAAACGGCTAAGGGAACTATGTTGTAAATTTAACTGTAGTATTTGAGTTATTCATAAGTGCACAGAGCTAAATTAGAGACATTTTTCTTTAGCCTTCATGGGATTAAAGATGGTTCGAATATAGCAGGAGCTAAATCCTGTTGGCAAACGCATATCTAACTGGTCAAAGTCAGTATCTGAGAAACAAAATCTCATTGACCACAGCTTTTTCAAGATAACTTAGATAAAATATTGTTGAGTACTATAATGCTGTTAAGAAGGCAGCGTAGCCCTCAAATTGATTAGTTTTTCTGAAGAATATCCTTGTCTTTTTACTGATGCCATATTGGAAAATGAAATTGAACCAAGTATTCCTGTAATAATGGATTACAGTCTGCATCGTCTCACCTCGCCCTATCCCTGGTACAGGGATATCCCCACCGCCACACCTCTGGTCTGAGAGCAGGTTATACACCGTGACAGTCCGCAGTTTGCTTCCTTCATTGTGCTTCCAGTTGGTGCATTGGACTGCTGTGAGCCTGGGGAATTCTGTGAGCTCATGCGTTATACTTGGTGTTTACTGTTAGTCATAGTGGGAATGAAAAAATAGTGGGGAAAAGTAATCTGATTTTTTTTTTTTTAGAATTGAGGTAATTCTCTTGGCCAAAGGGAAGACTGTATTTTTGTTAAATGGTTCCAGGTCTGCTGTTGTTACAGATCAAGACCATCTTTTTAGTAGTCTACCTTGTCCTTCCCGCAAGCATACACATACCCTCATCTCTGGTCTGCTGTGAGCCCTGGCCTGGCACCTTCCGTGCTTTGCTCTGGAGGATAACAGTTTGTGTCTCTGTCCTGTCACATGTGACGATCGCTATGGACCGTCCTGCTTGCTGCCCATCCGCATTAACTCCAGTACAGTCTTGTGAGGCTGCCAGTGAGCAAACAGTGAAGAAAAGAGAGAGCAGCAGGATGAAGCACTCCTGGCATGGCTTGTACTTGTCAGCACTCATGGCTGGTAGACATGTGTTCCTCTTACGGATATATGTGTATACCTGTTCCTGGGGAGGACAGGGCACAACCCCCTGCTATTGCTGCTTAGTTTTGGTTTGAGAGCCCTGTTACAAAGCGCATTTAAGTCGTATCTGGGTCTGCTTTTCAACGTGTTTCATCCATAGTCCAAACCTCTCAAGGTAAACTTCCTTCTTAGTTCATCTGAAATTTTAAGAACAAAGGTTGTCTAAACCTTGATGCCTTCACAACATTTCTTATCCTCTTTTGTAGTAAGACAGTGGCCAGAGCCAGGGCTTGCACTGTGATCCTTTATAGACAGGATAGAAGTGATTTGTTCTGCAGAGCTCTTGCAGTCTGAATTTTGGTTAGAGACACAGACAGCTGTGGGGGGAGCAGAGTGTAAGGGTGTAGTGAGTCATTTATAAATGGTATAATAAGCTCACAGCACATCAGCTGGCTAATTGTTCTCAAGTGTTTTGTAGGTATTATGGCAGAGGTGGGCTTTGGGGAACAATTTAAGGGCTTTAGTCACCAATATCAAAGTGTGTGTGTGTGTGTGTGGTATTTTTGGAACAGCCTCTTGGGTAAACTCCCAATAGCTTTTCTCTGACTCTTCACCTTATCTAACATTTCCAAGCCTTTAAAGTGATGCAATCTATCATTGAAATAGCTTTTGGTTAAGTTTAATAGNTTCGTGGCATGAATAGAGGGTTTAAACAGGAGCATTGTATGCTAGTTTTTGAGAATATGGAAAATTTTTAAGAGTGGTAAGGGGTCTACATCATGGCATAGAGATTTAACTCGAGATGAAGCAGTTGCTACTTCAGCTATATGCCTAGAATTGTACTTGAAGCGTAGTGGTTGTTACAGATGCAGATGCATGCTTGCAGCTAAGGTTCAGTTATAATACTCCTAACAGCCAGGCTTTTGTTCAGTTGCCTTACTCATCTCAAAGTCTTCATCAGCTCAGGTGATTTTCGTGAGAGGTGAAAATCAGAACCTGGAAGTCTCCAAGAGATGAGGATGGAGAGGGGTTGCAGCCAATTGATGCATTCAAGTCTCATCCAGTGTTTTCACAGACACTTTAAAATGTTGCCTCAGTAGCTTAGTTTTAGTGTCAAATATTTCTTTTTTTTGTCTGTGTTAATTTATTGATTTTTAAAAAAAATTTAAAAGACTTTTTTTTCTCTAATTTAATGTCGATCTAGGTTTGCATGTGATTAGTTTAAGTATTTCTAACATTTGAGTCTGTTGTCTTCAGTGAAATTGCGTGGAGGTAAACCTTGTTCACAGTGTCAACTGTGGAAGAAATAATATTGAAATATATTACCTTGTTTGCTCAGCAGTCCATTTAACATTCTTTGTCATATAGTTAACATGAGGCACAGTAGTCCTTTTCATCACAATCTGTGCTATGAATTGTTAGGCAGCAGACTTTCCAGTTGGATCACTTTCATCATTGTACTTAAGAAACTAATCCTTTTTTGGCTATATTTGTATCCGAGTGTGCCTGGTGCTTTAGAAATTGGTATCAAGAGCATTGCACAGATAAATGCCACACCAAGGAGAATAGAGAAATCAAATTACATCTTCATAAAAATTGTGTGTTGTGATATGATTAAATGAATTAATTTTGAAGTTCCATCTCAGACTATATATATACTTTTTTTTTTTTTATTAGGGTTATCTGCCTCACTTTCAAATAAAGCTGCTAGAAGGTTCAATTTGCAGGATGCAATTCAGTGGCATTTTTTTAGTACCGTGGGAAGGATTTCTATATGCACAACTTCTCAGAGGGTGATAATTTGCTTCATCTAGAAATCTTGATTTTTTTAAAATTTTTTTTTTAAAGTTTACTGGAAATTTAGGTTGTGGTTATTGTCGTTTTCCAGATAGACTAGGAGAAAAATCTGTGAAATACTGTTTTTCTTATAATCTCCAATGAAGTGACAGTATTTTTTTAACTCAACAGATACCTTTTGTGTGAAACAAAAGTTTTGCTGTTATCTACTGTTAGTTTTTTTTAATTAAATTTTACTAGTTTCTACAGTCTTTATTTGCTGTTCGGGGTTTTGTACTTGTTTTTAAGCTTCTTATCACTCAGAAATTTGTTTCTACTAGTTGGAATTCTGACATGGCTCAGAGTGCCAAGGGGCAGTCTTGAATATTTGTCACAAGAATAAAGTGGTACAAAGTACCAAGGCACAGAGAATCGCAAGAGTAGCACGAGGTTGCGCAAAGTGTCTTTCTTACAGCAGACTCAAATGAGAATTTCCAAATTTCAGTCTCGTGCTGCATCTCTGTGGCATTGTTCCTTTCCTGCTCATATAAAGGTTTTTACCTGTAAGAAGTCCTGAATTTCAGCAGTTTGTCTCTTCTGAAAAAGACACTTCCAAGGCCTGTATGTGATGTGAGATGGAAATATTCAGTGTGCAAATTTAATAAGTGGATTTTTCAATATTTATTGTGGTATTACCAACTGCTGTGATGATAACAGATGTACTGAACCTTCACGAGTCAGGAAGTCTGAAATGTTTCAGCCTGATCTTACTCCACGTCAGGGTTTGAAGCTGACAGAACTTCCATTTCTAATTCAGGTCTGTGCTTTAAAAAACTTATTTCTTAGGAACTAATATCTGAGCATAAGAGTCTACCTGTAGACATTGCAAACAAAAGGCTCATTGAAAAATTTTTTTCAGTTGCTTGATTCATCTACTGTAGGTAGTTTTAATTTAGTAAGAGGAGGTGGAGGTTTTGGAGGGCTTTTGTTGTTGTTTTAACATTTTTTTGGTTGTGGCTACTTGAAGCACCTGCTAAACCATTTGCCTGACCTGGCCCTTATTTTGTTGTTTACTTTACAAACCTTATTCTTCCCTTTTATAACTTTGCAGAATAGGACGACACATCCTTTTGGTGGTGTCATTCAAGATAAACTTGGATTTTATCTCACTGCCAACACTATCTGAAGTTGGCAAAGCACATGTTTGTAACAGATGTTCTGCTGAGATCCAAGAGGTGTAAAGGCCTCCGTGGTTTTTATACTTAAATGGGGGAAGATTAGCTGTCTTCCCTTATGCAACGTGAAGGAGTGGACACTTTGCAAATGCTGGGGTTGTTCTGTTGAGGCTTTCAGGAGGGGAGAGGCTGGGGCTCTAGCGAATATGGTTAACATGGGGCTTTTTTTATCTTTCATATTCTTTATACTATGAATACTGCTGTCTGTATGCGGCTGTGGTTTCAGGTCAATATATTAGATCTGTTAGTCACTTCGGGACCCTAGGACTTCATAATTGTGTGGGCTTGAAATATGTTTGGCTGAGGTCAGGTTAAACCTTGGGATAAGCTGCAGCTGGTCCGACCGCTGGGCTGTCAGGTTTTACAGACTGTCTCCATCAAAGTAAACAGCCCTTCCTTTAGGATGATGGGAGGATCCCCCGTCGTGAAAACAACCCATTTTGCACTAGAAGAGAAGTGTTCTGACTTCTAGAGGCTGACGTCTTAAGGCTTCTCAGTTGATATTTCCCTTATTGCCTGTGCATCGCAGAGGTACCACTTTGAAAGACATTCCCTGCAGATAAGCAAAGGCAGACAATTTAATACTAAAACTAGGTATGTAAAATGTTTTGGGAAGAGGGTAGCTCTTCAAAATTAAAATTTAGTATGTGTAAAACCAGATGCAGGTGTATTTAGAGAAAGAAACTGAAAGTTGTGGCCAGTGGAAACAAACAAAGGAAACCCACTGGGCAGCTGTGCCTGCGCTGTTGGTAGGATGTAAATTGCAGTTCTGTCAAAACAACAGAGTATTTAATTTGGGTCATATTCTTTACAATAAATTTTTTTTAAAAGATGGAGTTTAACCTTTTTGCTTTTGCTTTGCTGCACTCCGAAGGCAGCTCGTCTGAGCCTCGGGTCTCCAGCACCCGCAGCAAACGGATTCCCTTCAGACCTGGAGTGGCGATCCAGCCCCTCTGTTTCAGTGCAGGTAAAATGGGGTAATACCAGTCGGTGTCGTGGTTGACCATCTGAGGTGTGCCAGCAATGGGGAAATAATCTGATGTGATATGGTTTTAGTCAGCTTTTCAGGTTTTTTGTCTGTGACACAACGTTTTCTAGACAGGTGAAATGTTTTACTTATGCAGGCAGCTTTGCTGATGGTTCTCCGCTCAATATTGACTTCTGTCACCTTTCGGTTTTTATTCCCATTGCAGGGTTTAAAACAAGCCACAGTCTGTGTCTGCCCTGCATGCATTTAGTGGTGGTTGCAAATAGAAGTGTTTGCGGATTTCACCCGTATCATATTTGCATCTCTTGAGCTTTAGCAGTTAATGGAAACGTTAAGTTACGTTCCTATACCCTGATCCAGGTTGTTTATTTACAGCCTCTGGTGTACTTTAGCAATCTGTCCAGTCAAAACTGGTTCTCTAGCTAGTGAATTTGTGGTTACTTAAATTGAGAAAGAGAAGTCGTTGAAGTAATCTTTGCTTTGTCCTGAAGGCGTTGGGGAGGAGTGTGGCGATCACTGACCTGACCAAAGGAGGTGCAGGCTCTGCTCTGAGGAGAGACCAGGAGGCCAGGTCACTGTGGGACTGTTACCTGTACACAGGTTGATAACCAGTAGCTTTATTTGCTGGGAACATTTAGAAATGCTGAGCGGATGCACATTGCTTTAGGTTGCATTTAGCATCTGGGTTCAGATAGACAAAAACGTTTTGAAGTGAGCAATTGCTGCTTGCGCGGAGGAGGAGAGCTACACCCGGGCGGTTCCTTTGCATGAGGCAGCGCCTGAGACACAGCGTGAGGGTACGCTTAGGTGGTTAGGAGGAGGGAAGGGAGTCTGAACTTTTTGTTCCAACTTCTTTCTTTTTAGGAATTTTTAAGATGAGGATAGCTGTTTTGTAATTCAAAGCTTTGGCTTCTCTCTGATGGTCATTACTGGAGATCCTTTAATTAAAAAGTTAAATAAATTCAAGCAGCTCCTTGTAAAGATGAACTCAAATCTTGCTGTGCATATGTGAGTCATTCTTAAATGTTACAAAGATCACGTGATACAAGCAATCAAATGCTTAATAAACCGAGTCATTACTTTTATGGTAAATTGAAAAAAGTTCTTCTGGGATTTCAACTGTAAATGAGTCCTTGAAAATCAATAATTAGATTAGTAAAGGATGACATTTTAATATGCTGGCAGGAATATAGAGGGATTTGTCAGGGGAAGCAAAACCAGACTTTGCACTAAAGTGGCTTAGGTATATTTATAGTGCTAGTGATTTTGTGTGTGTGTGTGAAATCTTTGGACTATTTTAATATAAAGTAAGGCTTTGAGCGTTAGCTAACTCAAGTTGCTCGTTTTATGAAGTTACATTAGTACCACACTGTGAAGTATTTTTAAATATTAGCATTACTGAGTATTAAAAGTATTTCATAAAAACATTTTTTAAAACATTTTCTGTAGATACCGTCAAAGGAATTGATGTTTAGTGTACAAAGAAATAAAACCCTGAGGGCTGTAAGGTACCTGTATGTTTCTGATCACCTCGGTTTCTGAGGGGTTAGGTATTTCTTGAGGTTAAATTGTTGTCATTAAAACCTGCTAAAAATAATGGTGCAGTTAATCCTTTCAGATAACAAGAAGCAGCATTACCTCCAGCCATGCTTTTGAACTGTCTGGAAGGATTTGCAACCGCGTATATTGTCTTCACAGACTTATGTCTTTAGAAATGCTGTACAGCACAGTGTTTTGCAAGTTCCTATGCTGATAAATTTCTCTCCATGTGTAACCTTTGAAATCTAGTTTCTATTGTAATTCTAGCATGTAAACACTAGATTCAATTTTGTATTCCTCTAATGAATGCAACAGGATGGAAGTGGGTTTGCAATTGCTAATGATGAGCTTTTTTACTGTTCTTAATACTCGTGGGTATGTCTTTTCTTCAGGGATTTCAAAGTTGTATTATTAACTTTTTTAATTGTTTTTTTTTTTTTTCCACATGCTGTTTACAATTAAACTGCAAGCATGGGAAGCTATGTGTGCATGTGCTTTTAGGTTGCTTTGCTGAACGAAATACAGCGAACCAATCTTTCTTTAAAGGATGCTTGCTTTTCCTTGTGTCCCACCTGTCTCCTTGCACCTTCACAGTAAGTGGGACAGCAGAAGCCACTGGTGAGGTTATTTCAGTGTGTTCTGTGGAGATGTGACATTTGTCAGAGGGTTGTTACAAGGAGTTTTTTTGGGAGACAGTCCAGCTCCTTACACGAGTAGTGTTACAACTGGTAGTTTTTTCCCGAGTGTCAGTGAAAAGGCCAAGAATAGACAAAATCACAGGTAAGAATGTTTATGTGTGTGTTTGTAAGAACTTTGTGCGCCTTTTAATGCTGGAAATTGTTTCGTATTAAAAGATTAGAAAAAGGTGTGAGTGTGAAACCCCTGCTATGAAGAACTGTGGAAAAAAAATCCACCGAAGCAGATTAGAAAAGCAAACAGGTGAATTAGAGGCAATCCAACCCTTAAGACTCTCTAATGGTGTGTTTAATTCTGACACGATGGGGAGTATCAGGGTGTCAGTCTGGGCTCCTCGATGTTCCCCATCTATGCCTGGGTTTGCTCTGTTTTGTACTCCGGGGGGGGAAGGGGGAGATGGTGAAGATGGGTGTTTTGATACGCAAGGCAGCTGAGGAAGAGTTATTGTTGTGGCTCCAGAATTACTTATTTTGTGCCAACTCAGAATTGTTGTTAAAATACAGGGGAGAGGGGTACTTCTACCCCATTGTTTTAATAGACATTTCTGTAGCTGATCTTTCAATTAATACTAATAATAAAAAAAACTACAGTTGAGCCAAAAATGACAAATGTTACTGATTTAAAATAATACTTAACATATTTTTAAATATTAAATGGAACTAGATAAATTGGAAGCATGTAAATATCTGATTCTAAATCTTTGCATAATTATTTCCAAGAGGTAATTTTTCTATGAGCTATAAAACTCAAAGAAATGTATTATTCCCTTTGAGATGATCTGTACCCGAGCTGTGTCATACATCTCTTGGCTTGTTTCCTTTTTGCTGTAGATGTACATACAGATATATGTGTGTACTGTGTGACTGTACAATTACTGCCGTGTTAAATTGCTTGTTTTAAAATACATATATATATATATATATGTATTTGATATATATGCGTATATACGTATTTTAAAACAAACAGTTTAACACAGTAGTAATTGTACAGTCATACAGTTTAGGGCTTTGTACAATATGTAATTTTAAGAATGTCAATGTGATTCTTAGCGCATTTTATAAACACTTTTCTGAATCTGTTATCAGCACTTCCCATCCTAAGAGAAACTGCACATCTTTCAGTGATTGTTCCACTGGTTACATTTTGTCTGCCTTTTGTTCTGGATTGATGTAATCTTGATACTACTAAAATTTCAAGGGCTGTTGACGCATTTCACATAGCCTAGGATTGCCTGTTCTCCAAATATATGGATCATGCATCAACAGTACTAAGTAGCCTTACTGTTTTGCCTAAAAGCCTAGCTAATTTATTTAATATTCTCTCTTTAAAGAGAGGTCTCTGGAAGGGGTAGCATATTTTAGGATGCTCCTTCTCTTTAAAGGGAAACTCAGAGTTGAATAGCAGTACTTGTTGATCAGTGATATTATTGTAGCCAAAGGATGCATGGGTGGTTTAATAGGAAGTTTTTGCTTCAAGTTTCTTGATGAAATGTAGTGTTCTACAGAGCTGTGTGAAGAGTGTAGTTTTTTATTCTGAAATGCACTTGTACACTTTATTTGAAAGGTCTGAATGGATCATAAATACATTTAAGAAATAAATGATACGTCACATGTTTTCATGTCTTGTCTTGGATGACTTTTACGTAACTGTGCTGATAAAGGTGTGTTCCTTTGGGAGTGGGTGGATTTTTTTCCTCTTATCTTGATTGCTCTAAATAGTCTGGCTTGTACGTAATTGCCAAGAGCAGGAAAGCCTTCCAGCATGCGTTTTGTGTTTATGCTTTATGCATACATGATGTAGGGCACTGTAGGCAAACTTCTCTCTATAATTTTCCTGTGGGAAACTTGAGCCCTAAAAGGAAACGAACACAGCGAAAGGGCTAGATATCACAAGGGAATCACTTTTATTTTTAGAATTGCACTATATTGCCATATTTGGACTGAAAGTATGCTGTATCAATGCACTATTGTATCAAATTGCAACTGTCTAACCATTCCGAATTTGTCTAAATTATTCAGTTTTTTCCTACAAATACTATTTATTTGTGAATGTTCTCGGTAAGCGCTAACTCCAGGTAACACTCACATTCTGCAGGCAGCATTTCTTGCGAGAAGTTAATAAGTACATTGCTTTGAAAGTGGGTTTCGTGGTATTTCCTTAAGGTCTCAGTAACAGGTGCAGTTCTTCTTACCAAAACCTTCTCGCAGTGGTTTGGTCAAAGACAAATACAGGAAATGCCCTCTGTGTAAAAGTCAGTGTAAATATTGCTTATTAAAAGTAATCTTGGGAATGCCGTTAACCTGTAAAATAGACCTGTTGACATGGTATCCTACTGACATTGAAAATGGCTATCGAAAGACCTTTTAATATTTTTGGATGTACTTAAAATGTACAGATCTGCTGAAAATAACTTTACCCCATTGTGTAATATTACCCTNTTACCCTTGTTACTGCCCATGAAAGTTACAGAGAGTTTTGGCTTTTTCTGCTTGTTGCAACTGCTGAAAGCTCTCAGCTGGCTTGGTGCTCTCTTGAATGGCTTGCCTACGCCTTAAAAAAAGCAGGTAAAATTCCACTGATTGATTGAGTCTCTAGACCCTTCTCGCGGTAATCTCTGACGGTGTGACAAAATCCTTGCAAAGTCAGCGGGACCTTCCTAAGAAAGAATTGCAATGTGAAAATCGGTCCCATTGTGGCAAGAGTGAGAATCAAGCAGAGTTTGTTTTTTGTGGAGCATGTGCCAGATAACTCACCCCAGTGAGCAAACTTCCGTATTTTGAATAATTCTGGGGTAGGGCAGCGGGGAATCTAAAGTTTGGACCTCACAAGTTTTCCATTTTTATATTGTTTTTGAAGTCAACCTGTGTCTAGGTAAAGGCTTCATGTTTTATGCCCCCATCAGATTTCTCCAGTAGCCCGGTGCGACTGGAGTTGATCTTTGGGTGGCAAGCCATTTCCAGCAGGCAACTTCCTCTGCTTCTCTGGAGACTTCTTATTTCAGTTTTTTTTTCATCACAGATTTTGTCCCTTGACCAATTCTTTGCTGCTGCTTCTTCGTCCTCTTGGGTTTATGTAGGGGATTATGAGGAATAAACCTGAGCTGCTGAAAACTGCAGGTACATCAGCCCCGTGAAGAGGTACTAGGAACTCCAGCTCTTCCATGCCTTTTAATTGTGGCTTAAGCTACAGAAAAAGCTTCTGAAGTAACACAGTCTCAGTCTGAAGACGTTGATCGAGGTTGCAAACCATATCATGCAGTTACAGATCCTGTGATGGTCCCTGGAAGATCATGAAAATAAAAGGAAAATGTCTTTTAAGTGTGTACAGTTTAGGAGGTGGGAGCCAATATGCTTTCATATACAGGCTGATAAAATAGATGAGCTTTTATCTACTGGACTGTGTCCTGGTTTCCGTAATTACTCATGTAGTTTCTTTTTAACTCAACTGTAGAGGAAGGTTTCAGTATAACTCCCCGTATATTTTAAAGTGCATAAAAAAGGGGGAGGAAGGGTATGTTCTTACTCTGAGCATCTACATTTTCCTGCTTTCCTTCAGAGCAGTGAACTGTTGTGAGAATTTTAATCTTCACTACACTTGCCTCAGTTCTCATGGCTGTTTTCCATTCTGTTTTCTTTATTACTTTCTTTTTCTTCCTGCCATTCTTAGCTTTCTATTTTTCAATCCCAGTTTGTGAAGGGTGTGGGTTCAGAAGGGTTTCCTTCAGTTCCCAGTCCCCTGAAAGCATGAGAAATTGCCCATTGAGCCAATTCTCACAGCAAGGTATAAAAATAGGAGTAAAGAAAAGGTTACACAATGCTTGGATTGCAGCAGTTTGTACTAATGGGGAGATTTCAAAGCCATGGTTTGAAAAACATTTTTTAAACCTTATCATTTCCGTTAATTTTTCTCTCCCCAAGCTATGTTTCAGCTGCAGGAACTAGCGTTACAGATTACTTGAAGAATTGTGCTGAAACATAGGAGTCAAGTGCTGAACAAGTCACGCAAAGCCAGAGAAAGACCACTAATTAGTTCTTTTTAGCCATAATGACTGATTTGTTGGAGAAGTCTATGCTAAGAGTTTCCAACCAAATGCTTTGGTCTCTGCTATTAAATAAGTGGATTAAAAGGCAAGTGGATATAAGATGAATTTGCCATTGCAGCAAGCACTCACAACACAGGTAGCACTCAGGAAACCCA
>VYZV01012607.1:92203-112061 GCA_013401275.1 Pandion haliaetus | reverse complement strand
TTATTTAGGTAATAGCAACGGTTACAATAATCAGCTAGATAACAGCTGGGTCATGACTGCCTCAAAAGGTACAAGACATTACGGTGAAACACATTCATACAAAACCTGAAATCTGATTAATCGGAAATTACAAAATATGGCATAAAATTGTAGAAGTAGTTATGAAATTGTAGAGGTCAGTTCAGATTTTTTTAATTCAATATGGTAAGCACAACTTCAGGTTCAAAAGACACACTAAAATTTCCTATCACATGCTGGGTAAATGAAGTGTTTTAAAGATAGCTTGAATGAGTGATTTCTGTTGCATGCTAACCATAGAATAACTTAGGTTGGAAGGGACTTCTGGAGGTCATCTAGTCCAACCCTCTGCTCACAGCAGGTCTTACTGATCAGGTTGCTCACAGCCTTGTTGAGTTCCGTCTTGAACACCTGTGATGATGGAGACATTACAGCCTCTTTCAGCAACCCATTTCCATCTACATGGAAGAAGCTGCTTAATCTTCCTATTTGCATAAATGTTCCTTCTAAAGTAAAGGTTTTGGGAACTGCGTCAAATCTTTTGACAGCTGTGTGCCCGGTTAGAAATTTTTTCATTTGTGTCACTGTTTGGTGTGTGGGTTTAAAATACATATATTTCTTATTGTTGTTCTCTGAATTAAAGGAGGATGTATGATGTGTATGAGCTGTTTCCACTGGCTTCCTCAATAAGCAAATTTAATTTGCTAATGAGAGTGAGCAGGTTTTTTTGTTCTCAAAGGATACTTTTCCTTGCAGTGTGACAAGCTGTGGCTTAAATGACTACACTAGAAATAGTTTCAAACTGAACTGAATGAGATGGATCAGAACATCTCGCTCAGTCACATGTCTAATATTGACAGAGACCTGAGAAGACCTCAGTGTGGGAATGGCACCTGCTTATTTTCCCATTCAGAACATTAATCTGTTGTTGAGGGCAAACCAGGTTAAGCTGGACATTGTTCACAAATGCGTATGGTTTCTCATGATGTGCCTGACACAAACCTCTTCCTCCCATGTTCTGGAAACTTTTTTTCTGGACGTTTCTCCAAGGTGGGACTAGGATTCCTTCTAAGCCATCCTCAGCAATACTGGCAATTCCTAATAAAGTGGGCTATTTGAGGCCAGTATTGCCAACTGATTTCATGGAGATCATTTGGTGTTTAAATCACTCTTAAAAGTCAGGAGGAAAAGGTCCTAAGATTCCCTTTTATTGTTTACTGTATTTAATTGTTATGCTTTGTCAAATTCTTTTAATCTCTATCGGGAGTTTTTACTGCCTTTTGTGTAGGACTCGCCCTTGATGCAGACTTTCTTGGTGTTTCTATCAATTGGTCTCTTCGGTCCATTGTTCACGTTTACTGTTTTTTTTAAATTGTATGCTATTTGTTATTGTCCAGCTTCCCAAATGTCTAAGGCATCTGAAACTGATTGCATCAGAGCAATGTAGAGACCAAAGTTCCNTGTTTTACTGTATGATACTGGCTTTCTTGGGCTTGTACTCAGTTTTCTACTTTTCTGTTGTCTGATTCTGTGGAGGGGATGAAGAGTGGTTTCTCTAGCTGTACCTAAGGGACAGAATTTTGGACAGTAGCATGCAGCTGCTTACAATTGACTTACTTTCTGTAGTTGTGAGATAAAAGACATGTGACTGGGCAGTTTTCGCGTTCAGAAGTCTCCAAGGGAAGGCTGCTCTCTGCATTGTGATGCCCTGGAACAATTTTTTGTGCGTGCTTTTTCTGCCACTCACTGACCGTTCCCAGATGTGCTTAGGTAACCAAATTCATCAAGATTGTGATCTGGACCTGCCAGCCTGCAGGCAGCCTGTTCTGTGTTTTGGTAAATTTAGAACAGTGCACAGAACACAGTGCCAGTTTCCTAACTCTCAGTCCTAGCATATTGTGATTTATATTATTTTGATGTGTTTTAATCTACTTTTTTTTTTCCCCCTCTAATAGGAGTCTCCACAAGACAGTGCTATCACGCGAGACATCAATCGAACGTTCCCTGCTCATGATTATTTTAAAGATACTGGGGGAGATGGCCAGGACTCCCTGTACAAAATATGCAAGGTATTCTTTAAATTGTTCTTGACTGGTTTTGGTAACTTGTATTTAACATCGTTAACAGATGTAACTGTTACCTGAGAAGAATGTGTATGTATTACCATAAACTGTATTATGGAGACAGACTCTGGCACTAGTCTCAGTCTGGTTCTTCATTGTAGATGTTTAGCTGGCTATAGTGCCATTCAGATAAGAGACCTAAAGCAATAAGCCCTTCTGGATTCCTGAACACTGAGGTGTTTGGTACAGAGACTTCACGTGATTCCAGACATGTCAGCCTGGATCAAGCTGGAAAAATTATATGCTATGATGGAGACGAGGGCTAATTCCATGCTGATAAAGAGTAGCTCACCTTTGGCTGCAGCCTGCTCCCCAGTTGTCAATATTGTGTAAGTTGTGCTGGCAAAGTTAGGGACACGTGCAGGAAATCATGCTGATGTTGCCTCTTGAAAAAGAAATGTTCTGATGTTGGCTGTGTCCTTTATGTATAATGTATGCCGTAAGCTGCTGTTGCCATATATAGTTGTCTTTAAAACTGAGATAATTGTGTACCTCCCATAAATGTTATAAAGCTATAGGCATGCATTGAAGTGGCTTATTATAAGGAAGAAATTAGGAAAATGGACAGCTTGTTATTGTATTCAGTTATCTCAGCTGGAATGTTGTAAGCTTCCAGCACTTGTGTTCCTGGTGTTTCTCCCTCTTCCTAATGTCCCTGTAGCACCTGTTTAGAGGTCAAAGCACTCTGATAAGTGGTTTAATAGGCTGCAGCGGTCTTGGTGTATCACTGTAACCAGCCACTGCTGCTATATATCACAGTTTGATTTCCATACAGGTTATCCCTTTGTTAGAATGGCAACTGATGTGCTGTGTGAAAATTTTGTGGAGCAGTGTTTTGTTTTCTTTGTGTTCGTAGCTCAAGACAGATACGCTGTAAAGTCTTGATTTTTTTTTTTCAGGCCTACTCTGTCTATGATGAAGAGATTGGCTACTGTCAAGGCCAGTCATTTCTTGCTGCTGTGCTGCTTCTACATGTAAGTGGTGGGGTTTCTTTCCCTGTTTGTTTTAAGCTTAAGAATAAATATTGCTCCACTTGCCTAGAGCAAGCATTGCTAACTCCTGAACTAGTAGGGTTGCAAGCTACATATCCACTTATATGTTAGTCAATAATAATGTGATTTTAGACAGAGAAGAGTACATTGTTTAAAACTTACTGTGGTATTTGTAATGGCTCTTGTCTACAGTCAGTGTTCATTTCACTGTGTTTCTGTTTCAGGACCTCTTCCATTCGAAACTCTGCAGGCTTGTACTCATGATCACTAGTAGGCATGGAATTTGTGTATAAGACAACACTGTAAATGTTTCTGTTAAAGGGTTTCAAGGTCAAATTTAAGCTTTTTAGAAGACATTTCTATTGGAATCAGTCAGAAATATGGATGGTAATTGCCATATGTCTTGTATACACAGAAGTGTATTTGACATTGATGGGATGGCAGTTTATTAGGTCTCGTGCTTTGAACAATATGCTGCCTGTATGGGCTATTGTATTGTAGGCCTTTGTGCTTCTTGGTTTGAGAGGTTAGTGAAGGATACGATAATATTTTATTTTTTTTTAAAAGATACTGAATTATGCTTTTTTTAAACTTAATTGTTGTTGGTAGAAGTGATCTCATCAGAGTAATATCCCTTAATTGCTTGCATGTTCAGAAGCTAGAGAGTTTTATGGTTACTGTCTATCAGAAGCAAAAGTCTTGGATTCACTCACACTTGGGAGGTATGAGAGGATTAGAAATCTGTACAAATTATTTATAGACTGTTTTTTTTTTTAAAGTAACGTCTGCTTTTTATCAGTGTTTCTGCTGCAAGCACGGGTAGCTGAAACTGAACAGAGTTCCTAAGCCCAGTAGTGTTTTGAGATTTCTTTTCCCCTGCTGCTTTTTAGTGATCATTGCTACCATAGAGAACTAAGTATGAAGACTCCTCTGCAGTTTTCAGTGGAGGAGGAAGTCTGGTCTTCAGTGGAGGATTTTCCATAATGTTGTAAAGTCAGTGGAGGATATAGAAGAGATTGTAAACTCCATTCTTTTGAAACAAAAGCCAAATTATTCGTGATAACAACCTTTTAGTTCTTTGTAATCTGAAATATTTACTTGGTGAA
Organism: Pandion haliaetus; assembly: GCA_013401275.1. Taxonomy (NCBI): domain Eukaryota; kingdom Metazoa; phylum Chordata; class Aves; order Accipitriformes; family Pandionidae; genus Pandion; species Pandion haliaetus. The sequence continues at coordinate 107,822 of VYZV01012607.1, read as the reverse complement.
CAGTTAATTCATTATTATTACACTGAATCAGATCAAGAAGGGTGATACTTTCTGATAGGAGAACTGAACACTTTCTGAAACATACGTGCTTTCTTTTAGCTTTTTCATTGTCGTAATGTCCATTTTTTTAATAACCATTGCATTAGAGAGGCTCACTGTCAAGAATGAATCGTGTTATTCTAGAGTTCTTTCTTTAGCAGCAGCTGTTGCTTCTGGGAATAATGTATGCGTTTAAAAAGGCTACATTTCAAATAAGTTTCTTTTTTTTTCATTCTCTTTGAAGTCAGCCTTTGGAGTGTGGCTGCTAGGGCAAATAAATATTAAAAAGAAATGTTGCAGAAAAGGAAATTAAGTTTCTGCGAGTCCTTTGCTACCAGTTTGGAATGTCTTAGCAAAGTTTTCAGTTTTAACAAACTCCATCTGCAGATTAATAATACAATACTAGAGATGGATGTTCTGTCCCTTTACAGGAACAAGTGATTGACCCAAAGTCAGACTTTACTATGGAAATATGAAAACTGAATTTTGATGTCAGGGAAAAAAATGTCTAAACACTGACGAGCTTTAATGAGTGTTTCTTCAGTTTTTGGCAGGAAAGGGATATTGAACTTTCCCAAACCAATACTGAGTTGTGGTATGTGGAACTTTAGTTAGCAGTTACTGGTCTCTCTGATTCTTGCCAGCTAATAACTAAACAGCAAATGTAATAATGTAATTTAAAAAGGTAAATATATTGTTAGGAATAAGAGAAAGATCCCTGTTTAACATCCTCTAGTAATACTGCTTCTGTCTTAGTTACATAGGTGACAAAGGGTTAGGCTGTTCAAAATCTGTAAGATTGTGATTCTGACATGATTTGGAACCAGGAAACTGCTTTGGTCTTGATGTCTGACAGATGTATTTTTAGTTGAGTGATTGAAAGGTGGTTTATTCCACGGAACAAGAATGAAATGCTCTTTGCCACACTAGACCTTGTTTTGTGTTTTAATATTTTTGTTTACTTTTAAACTGGATAGGGCCAGAATAAAAAGTAGTGACAATTCAGCCTTTCTGTAAGAGGGGGGAGAAGGGAGGTAAGGGCAAATGGAACTGATGTAAAAGATTTAAATGCTCTGTGATAAATACACTTTCCTCTCTCACAGATGCCTGAGGAGCAAGCTTTCAGTGTTCTGGTTAAAATCATGTTTGATTATGGACTCAGGGAACTTTTCAAACAAAACTTTGAAGATTTGCACTGCAAGTTCTATCAGCTGGAGCGCCTCATGCAGGTAGGTGTTCAGACTTACATGAAGTGAATGGATCAGAGCCTGCAATTCAAAACTAGCTATTTATATTATATGTGAATAGTGTTTGTGACCTCTTAGTTAGGATGAAGAGTGAGGACTATCCATATTGGAGGTTTTTTAAGAATAGAGAATGTTGACTCGAGACCAGCCTGATGCCACTGGCTGTGTGCAGTAAGTTTGAAGGCAGGCATGTCTGACCAGTTGGAGTGACTCTGGAATGGCCTGGCATAGCAGTGACTTCTGAGCTCACTGCAGGCACGCCACAGAGTGGCTTTGCAATGTCAGCACATCCACTGGCTGGGTTTCCTACTAAGGTGAGAGCTCAGAGGTTGAACTCATTGTGCTTGTGATAGCGTCCTTCTGAGCATCCACACTGGGACAAGCCTTCGGCATCCTTAGAAGGTCCTTTAGCTTGTCAGACAGCCGTCTTGTCAGGCATGGGTGGATAGAGAAGCCTGCCTTGCTGCACTGATTGTCACACTACCCCACTTACTTCTGTTACTTTGGGTTTTCAGCTACAGTTCCAAAATAGTGTAAATTAACTTTCAGTATTTATGTGGTTTTTTTATTACTAGGAATACATTCCTGATCTGTATAACCACTTTCTGGACATTAGCCTTGAAGCGCACATGTATGCTTCCCAATGGTTCCTTACCCTGTTCACTGCAAAATTCCCTCTCTACATGGTCTTCCATATTATTGACTTACTCTTATGTGAGGTATGTGTTATAATTAGAGACTTGTACTGCTAGCAACTTTTGACAGTTTCTCACTATCTTGATTCATGTCCTTGTTACTATCTGTTCTTTCAGACCTAGGCATGTGGTAATTATTTTTATGTAGAAGTGTTATGTTTCTGCAATGAAAAACAGTTCTCAGCATTTTAAAGATATAAATAAGAAGCCAATTATCTGCATAAACGATTACAATCTCTTCTTTCTTGTAACACTGCTGAATCTATGTGAGATTCTGTACAGTGCTTATGGGATAAGAGTTAATTTACAAATATGTGGATTCCTCTGTTGTTAAATTGTATTATACACAATAACTTATTTTTTTTCTAGAATATTATTGCATGGAGGCCATTTGGTATAAAATTGCCCAGTTAACCCTCATGCTGGTAATCTAACAAGCTTGGAGCTCTTTCTCCTAGAAACTTGAAGTCTCTTTGTACTTCACAGCATGTATTTAGAGAGCAAAATTCTTTACACTGAGATATAGTTTAGATCATATAATGTTTAGAACATTATATTTGGTATTATGCTGGTAAGTGCTGTAATTTGAGTCAGAGCGTATTAACATAAGTGAACAAATCATATTTTGTACTGAAGCATCCTTGAGTTATTTAATTACTTTTTTACTTGCTGATTAGCATTATGTATCCATTCTTTATTGGATCTGCAGTTGTTATTGTGAAGTGGCATTTTGTCTGCATTTCCTTTACTGAAGGGTTTCAGCATTCATAAATCTCCTGGGTTTTACCCTTTCTCTGTATCTATCTGCTGCTTACTTTGTCCATGTGCCAGTGGAATAGAAAACAACAGATGGCATAGAGAAAATCAGTTTTATTTGTTTAGAAACACGTTTTCAATTTATAAGTAGTAAATGTGTTCATAGTGAAGTTTTAAGGTTTTTTATCGTTTTAAAGTAATAGTGAAAGAATAATTTAGTGTGAAAACAAAGACAGAATCTTGAAATAAGATGAGCAACGTGTCTTGATTATCAAAGGTACCCCTTAAGAAGGTGTATGCTACTACTGACTATGGGAACTGTTTGTATTTAATCGGACAACGTAAATAAAATACTTCTAACCAGTAGTGGCAAAATAGATGACATGGGACTCTGTCCTAAAGTGAGTTACTTTACTTTTTCATTACGTGAATTATCCCAATTTTTAATACCAGAACTTAATATATTGATGTATTTTTTGCTGCATTTGAATCCAGCGTTTTCAGAGGTTGCTGTAAGAAAATTAAATCATCTTGAGCTGACCAACTAGTCATTAAAAAATAAAATGAAGTACACAACAGTGCCTTCATCATTTCAGAGTTTCAAACTACTAAGGAGATAGTAAAACCTGTGTTGAAATATTGTTTTGCTATCTGTAATGGATATCCTGTAAAGATACTTTCCTAGTTGCTTGCAAAGTCATTCTCTGGGCCTTTGATTTAATGTGGCACCTCGTTACACTTGTATTCTGGTTCCCCTTTTCACAGGAACTAGACAAACAACAAAACACCAAATAAATTAATACCCAGGCTTGTATATGCTGTGAAATTAATTTTATTTTGTCATTATTTTTCTCTCTAGGGAATAAGTGTTATCTTTAACGTTGCACTGGGATTATTAAAAGTGAGTATTCAGTGTTACATTGTGCATCATCATGCACCTTATAAAAAATTAAGATGCCTGTTAGAAAAATACTATGCTTATTTTTGAAAAGTTAACAACTTCCCGTATTACGTGTTCTGTTGTCTGGCATGCCCTGGACAGCACAGTGCTTTTGGGGGTGCGGTGGCGAGGAAATGGAAGGTTGCAGAAATAGAAACAAACGCTATTTGCAGAAGGTTAAAAAGTAGTTATGTTCTTGGAGCTTTACAAAACTGTTGTTTGCTTTATTGTCTCTGGGAATTAGATTTTGTACAATTACCAGCTTTGCAGTTACTGGTTTTTCTTTCCTTGTCTCTAGACTACCAAGGATGATTTGTTACTGACTGACTTTGAAGGGGCTTTAAAATTCTTCCGTGTACAGCTGCCCAAGAGATACCGTTCAGAAGAAAATGCAAAAAAGCTAATGGAATTAGCATGTAATATGAAGGTAAAGATGTGGTGATAGCAACTGTAAGCATATCTTTAATGGGTACAGTTTCTGTCTCCACATGTAACTTTTCAATTCGCTTGTCCAAATGCAGATACATTGCAGATGCTTTACAGTGAAACACAGTAAAGTCCCAAGATTCTCAGAGTGATGTGAGCCTACCTGGAGAACTCAAAACTAGAGTGGCTATCAGAAAGCAATAGTCAGTGTTACTAAAAATCAGACTACTTTAAAAAAAAACTTAAATGACTAATGGCACTAATATAAAATAATTGCAGACATCTTTGCAGTTCTTTGATGAAATCTTTCTCTGGTAGTAGCTGCAAACAGGGTAGCATGCTTCATTGAGAAGTAATGCAGAGGTTTCATTTAAAATAGAGTAAATAATGCAGAAACAGAATGTAAACTTTCAGACAGAAAATGGCTGTTTTTAACTCTGGGTGCATGTGATGTTTATGTCCTGCAGTAGGGAGCTCATTAAAAATGCATTGATAGATTTACACATCTTCTAGGGACATGAAGGAATATGATTTGGCATTTAAAATTTCTTAGAAGTCAAGCTATGGAAATGACCTTGAGGTTTTGAGTTGTCATTGTTTTATGGTGGGGATGTATGCCTCCCCCCCTCCTTTTTAAAAAAAAAAAAAAAAGAGTTTTAAGTTAATTTCCTGTGCAAGACTATTTCACTTGTACTCTAGGTAGCTGACAATAACAGGTTAATCTGTCACGATCTTTGTAGTCTAAAGAGGGTCTACTTTATATGAAATTCGACGAAGTGCTGTCTGAGTTATATGTTGTCTAGAGCTGCCACAGTTAGTTTTTTAATAATGCAAAAAAGCATTGTTTTTCATGAGCAGCCTACGTGGGAGGTTTACAGTATTGGCTTCCTTCTTGGCTTTTCATTTGGGTATTGGAAACAAGTGCTAAGATGCTCTGGTTGGAAGTAGGGCTCTGACGTACTGTACGGTGTTTGGTGTGCAGATGTTTCTGAACATGAATCTTTTGTAAGTACCTACTGCTTTCTGCAAGGGTGTTTTGAGGCTAGCAGGCTCATCTAGACTGTTTTTTAATGTGGTCATCACAGCTGTTTGACTTCTCCCACGAATCATTGATTAACTGTTCATACAGTCAATGTTTAGGAAATACTGATGATAATTAGACTTCTGACTTACATAACAGAAACCACGTATCACAGTAAAATGTCATCTCTGGTCGTTATAGGAGCCTTCTTTTGAATAGCCTAGAAACATAGCAACTGGAGTTCAGTGTGTGCTGGAGAAATGCTATCGTGTAAATGAATTAATCTCAGTAAATCCTGTTTTCTTCATAGAATTTATTCGGAGAGCTCTGTGAGCTCTCCTGTATGTTTGAACGACTGAGGTAAAAAGTGGAGGGTTTTGGGTTTTTTTGCTTGATGGTGGGGTTTTTTTAGATTTCAATTGCCCACAAAGCCCTATTTCTTAAATATGACTATATGAAATAAAAGTTCCAGCCTTTGACATTAAGACTTTAGATATATATAGCAAATATTGCATTACCTTACAGCTGAAAGTCAATTGCTTTTTAAAATCAGTAAATACTGTAACTAAAGCTTTATATGGGCACTTCGGAATAAGCCCTTAAAGTTAAATTTCTGAAAAAAGTTAAGTTATTGATTCCTCTTTATAGAGGATTGAGTTCTAAAATGGAACTTTGATTAGTGTATTTTAAGAAAGCTGTGATTCTTTTGTTACAGTTTCACAGAGATTAATTTTTAGTCAAATACACTGGTATGGCTCAAACTATCCTTTTTCCTTAAAATTCACTAGAGGAATTCTTTGTAGCATCAGTGCATAAGCACACAGCTTCCCTAGTATGTTAAAGTTCAAGGCACCTTGTACTCCTGGTGTAGTAGCAGTACACATAGCAGTATTCCACACAGAGTTCAAGCACATCTTGTGTGAAACTAATGTAGAAATTACAAAATAATCAAGAATAAAGTAAGCTATTTTAGCTCTCCAATCGTTTAACATTAGGCATGGATTAGACCTTGCATCTGGTTAAGATCATGTGTAATGAGTGCATTTGCCTTTTATGTTTCCGAATAACAACTTGTTCCTCTTCCCAGTCTGTCAAAATTCCCTGCATTCCCAGTGCTGTGTGAGGTAGTTAAAGCAAACAGTCTTCTCTGAGCAGTACGTGGCAAGGTTGTCCACTGCTTCCTTGAGTGCTGTGTGGTTTTGGTGGGATTAAATGGGAGGTTGTGGAGAAGGCACAGACTGCACGACTGGGCTCTGCACAGATGCTGAAACTTCTGTATCACATCCATGTGTGGTGCCCCTGGTGGGAGTGCTGCACGTAATTGCTTTCTTTGACCTAAAATAGAAGTCCTTTGCTGTCAGTAGAAATCGCCAGCTCTGTATCTGGAAGTGTTTTTGAGCAGAAAAGGGCCTGATGTCAAAATAAATCATTTATAGGAAGGGAGAAGTAGCCTGGCTAAGGCATTGTGATTACAACAGCATTCTGCTGGAAAGGAGGTCAGTAAATGATCATCTTGAGACAAGACTAGATTCTTAAAGTCACTCCTCAATGTTGCTGTCAAATGTTAACAGAGTTGCGGCTGCCTTCTGTGCCCCTGAAAAACTGTGGTGGGACTCCAGTGTTCATTTCTGCTCTGTATCACCATGCAAACCCAAAGGCCTTGCTGACTTCCCCAGGGCATGGTTCCCTCGAGGCCTCCAATGTCCAGAATCAGTGACAACAGCAAATCTTCTCAGGATCACCTCGTTGTTGGTATCTAAAGGCAAAACTTGTTCAATGGTGTGCCCTCCTTCCTTCCGTCTCACGTGGCTGGGTGCCTCGCTTCTCAAGATCAAACCTTTACTTAGCTTGCGATTTGGTGTATGGAACCCAATACTTTGGGCAGTGTTTGAGCTGGGGCAGAGCAGTGGAATAATCCACTCAAGTTACTGGCTTCATTGTCAGTAAAGAGTTAATACTGTGGGTGTTTGTCTGGAGTGCTTAGTAAGAATGCCTTCTGCAGTTCTGACATGGCTGGGCTGGCTCCAGATAAATGGGCTGACATCTCCAAAGAAATGTCAGCTGAAGTACGGTGAAATGTTTCTGTGCAGCTCTCACTAGAGGGAGCCCAGCTACCAGTTTTCTACAGTTCATGTCAAGTAAGATTGTTAATGATAAAACCAAAGATAAGAGAAACTAAGCATGTTTTCTACTCTGCTTATCATTTAGGCATGTAATATTTGTTTAACATGTTTCTTAGACAAGGCTTTTTTTAAAGACGAAAACATAGCCATAACTTTTTAATTTATTTGGTTTACTGAAAAAATAATAAAGGTTCAGCAGCAACTTTTAATACTAGAGATTTAATTTAGATGCATACTAACTTGCATGTGAAACACTCGCAGTGGTCATGGCATGGTCTGTGTTGCTAAACCATTGTAGCATATGGTACAGTTGACAGGTGACACCAGTAAAGATGCTGGTCAGGATCTGTTACAGGTTCTCTTGTGTTCTCTGTCCCTGTAGGACTTGAACACTGTGCACAAAACACTGAATTCAACACCACCTTTCTCTCCCTTCTCACAGAAGGGGAAACTGGGACCCTGAGAGAGTCACTTTCCTAGTGTTGTGTGTCTGTCAGAGCCGAGGACAGAATTCCAGCCTTCCGAATCCCAGAGCAGCAGGGGACAGAGCATACATGCTTCTGAGTTGTTGCTGCTTGCCGAGACACCTAGGCAACTCTGGGACTGGACTGTTTTCTACTGAGCTTGAGTGACACTAGCAGAAACGTCATCTGAGCCTGCACTTGCCCTTTCAGCATTTGCAGTCTCGTGTAAAGTAAACCAAATACTTCTGCATGATGATAAATGTTACAGCTGAAAAAGCAGCTGAAGAAACCTCAGCGTCATGCTAGTTCAAAAATTAAACGCATCTTGTGGGTTTCGAGGCAATCTGTTGTGCTAAGCCACTGTAGTATTTGGAGCATCAAATAGCTGTGCAGCACCAAGGAAAACTCAGGTAGGATGCTCCTGTGGATGCCTTTCAAAAACTTTTCTATGTTCCACAAAAGGGTAAGAGGAAGGGACGCTTCTGTCATTATATTGAGTAGAATAGAACTTTTTACCATCTCTGAGGGTTTCATACTCAAAACTGAGTGAAGATATTAGCTGTGTTTTGTAGAAGGCAGGAGTTGCCTAAAGCTTGTACCATAACCCTTTGTGAATTGTGTTCTTTTATTGATGTTCTGGGCAGGAACTAATGGGCTGCTTTAATTTAGATTAGCCAAAAGAAGCTGAAGAAATATGAAAAGGAATATCATACCATGAGAGAGCAGCAAGCTCAGCAGGAGGATCCTATAGAAAGATATGAGGTAATGCTTCCCTACTCCAGTCTGATTTAACACACAGTACCTGCAGGAAATTCCTACTTCGACTTGTTTGTCTTTGAGCTGTTTTTGCTTTGCGACCAATCTGGGTACAACAGGGGAATCGGGTACATGAACATGAAGTGAATCTCTCTATATATTGGCATTTTAATCAGGATCTGCATTTAACCAGCTTCATGGTGAAAAAAGGAATAGTATGAATTTATATTTGGGCTTATACAACTGTTTCAGTAGAGCCCGTTTCTAGCACTTGGGTAACATGCTGATTGCACCAAAAGCCATGAAGAGAAAGAAAATGCCTAATTGATTATAACTCTGCTTTCCGTTGATTATAATCCCGCCTTCACTCCTCTCCCTAATTTCAAATGGTGTATGGTACAGTAAGTATATATTTTTATAAATATTTTATTTATCAGGTAAGTATAATCTGTGAATAAATTTTACATGTAAAATTATGTATGTCTATAAATAACACACACACAAACATTTGTATCTTTTAAGATGAAGAGTTTTATGTAAACTTTCTTTAATATCTGTCTGTGTGCTGGGAGTTGTAACAGGAGGGAGAAAATAGAGTGGTTTTCCCAGGATCCTCCTCTCACCTGTTTCCAGCATGCGAATTCTATTTTGAGCCAAGAAAATCAGTACTTATAGCAACCTCCTGGCAAGGTATTGGTGGCAGAATGATACCCCTACTATTGCAGTCTTCAGAAACATTTTCTGTAGTTCAAGAAGTAATAGCTGAGCAGAGTTATTTATACACGGTTTCTTCTTAAGGCTAATATTTTATTTACTTTATTTTATATTTACAATATGGCTAGCTAGTTTTGTCCTCATTGAATTTCATGCAGGTAGAGTTGTCTTTGCATACTTAAGATATAAAGTAGGCATTTGTGCTTAGGCACAGTAAGCACTGTGTTTTGTAGACAAACACCTGGGAAGACCTTTTTTTTGATTTCTTTTGTTTTGTTTCCCACAGCGTGAGAACCGGCGCCTACAAGAAGCAAACATGAGGCTTGAGCAAGAAAATGACGATCTTGCACATGAACTGGTGACCAGCAAGATTGCTCTGCGAAAAGATTTAGACAATGTAAGACATGTCTTTATGCTGTCCAGTGGAGACAAGGTACTAGGGCTAATTCCTCATTACTCCTCCCATTGGAGAGGAGATACATAGAGTATTTTTCATTTGGGTGGGATAGGATTCTTCCCTCCAAGTCCTTATTGCAGGCTGATGATATATATGCCTGTGTCAGAGGTCCACGGGAAACAGGACAGTTGACTGAAATGCTGCTCACTCTGAAAAGCATTCAGAGTAATTTGAGGGAGAGGAGAGGTTCTGAGCCTGTACTTGAGTAGTTGCTTTCTTCTCTATGCATATTAAAAGAAGGTCTACCAGGAGCTAAGTCAAGTCTTTGATTGTCACAGAGATAATAACATGGATGCCATATTTTGTTTTCCTTCAGCTAGTATTCTTATGAATAAGATTTCACAGCAGACAGGCTTTTGCAAAGTGCTTAATAAACTTGAAAGTCTGAGTCTGGCTCTCAGTGGAATCAGATGTCGGGTACCTTAGGCAACTCTGAAAATATTATTGTGGTTTCCATTTGGCTTGTTGAAATGTGCCCATGTGAACTCAGCATCCTGGGTTGTTTCCCATATCAGTAGAGCTCTCAGGAGGAAACTTCTGGTTTGCTTTGTGTTGCAGGATTTTTTTTTAAGCTTGCTGTCCCATTCCCTTCTTTACATCCTCATGTTTGGGAGATTTTATTAGGATATACTTCTTTTTACAGGACATGCAGAGACAGAAAGATACTGGCATTTGTAGTGCACGTGGTAGGCTACAACTCATTTAGTCTGTCTGCTTGGGGAGATGAGGGGAAGGGTTCAAGTGCTCATGTTTTGCCATTCTTGTTCTGTACCAAGATAAATGCGTTTCTGACACCCCAAAGGAAAATTACTTTTGAAAATCATACAGTGCAGGAGTTGACAGGCTTTAAAATGTATCAGCTTATCTGCTTCAGAGAATTTAAGGTTTCCCATGGTCTCCTGGAAACTTGCTGTTGGAAAAATATTCATAGTAGATGTTGATGTTAGTGGGTGAATGTTGGTCTTAATGAGGTTTGTTTTATGACTTTCAAGTTTATTACATCTACTCCTCTTTAGTGTTAAAATCTGTGAATCATAGAAGTATGTTCTAGAAGCAGGGTTTTCACAACACGTTGGTATGTTCACTTCCTGTTACCTATGCTTTTTCATCTCATTAAAGATAGCTCATAGAAGGCTGTGCAGACTGCCCAGTGGTTGCACTCAGGGGTTGGACTCCAGCAGAAAATGTATGGAAGAAGCTTTTTGTATCAGCTGTTAACTGTTGTTTGTGGCTGCTTGAGCCTGTATGAGACACAGTTATGCTTTTACATTGATTCGTTTAAATGGAGAGCTGGGAGAGGAACAAAATTAAGCAAAATCTTTAAGATACCTGTAGTCATGCCTTCAAAGATGGTAAATGATGTTGGCAGCATTTGGGTTATCCCCCAGGAGGAGATAGGTAGGTTTGGTCCTACTTTAGGACCCTGATTAATTCTTCTAATGGCCAGATGTCCTGACAGAAAAGTACCGAAGGACATTGTTTAACACACCTTTTCTAATACCTTCATGGCATGTATGAAATCTTGCAACCTAAAAGATCAAAGCAAAGCATTTGGAAATACAAGAATTTCCTTAATGTCTTTTGCACTAGGCCAGAAAATAGGATTCATTTTTCTACTGTTGTTGGACTCCCACATCCTAGTTTTCTTTAACTTTAAACCAGCTTAAAAACCGTGTATAATGAAAAGATGTTCTCTTTGCCTTTGCCACCTGTTCTAAAGGATCAGCAGGACTTTAAGGGACTAAAATTCACTTTTTGATTTTCTTCCTTTGAAGGGAATTGGTACAGCTACTTTCTGAAGATTTATATATCAATTGAATTATTGATCTATTTTTATGTAGAATTCATACACCTATTGGGAAGTACCGTGTTGCTGTGTATAAGACAGGAAAAGATGTCTTAACTTTCCAGAGAGAGTTTTTAGTGGTTTATAAAGAGCCTAAGATTTTTCAACAACACATCTTTATTCTTAAAAAAACTGCAGTAAAAAAGGATTGTATGGTTTCTGGTGGGACATCTCTTTTCTTTAAGGAGGAAAGGAGAGAGGGGTCTGACTCATGTTTGCTTTGGCAGCTAGGTTTTTTTCATGCAGTATTTTCTGGGTGATGTAGTAAAGATGGTATCACGTCCTTTGGTAGGTGTCATAGAGTTCTGGGACTTTTTTAAATGTTCTGGAGGAATTTTTCATTAACTCTCTTCTCACTGAAAGGCTGAATGTTTGAAAATTGAACTTAGGTCTAAGCTGGTTATAGTCTTTTATTGATCTTGCACGTTGTAAGCTGTTCCGTGCCTTTTGTTGTCTTCCAAATGTATTGGTCAACTTCCAATCTGGGTGAGAAAACAAAACTTATTTCTGTTATTGGATTTCTTTAGAGCAGTCCCTACTCCAGTTTTGCTAAAACTAATCACTGAATTCAAGGAGGAGTTTTGGAGTGATGGAGTGTAGTGGTATACTTCATTAATTTTGATTTGTTTCTGATTTGACATTGCAGATGGTAATTTTTAGAAAAATAATTTTCAGAATAAAGTTTTATTGTTGTTAATAACAACAAACAGACCCTTATTAATAAGAATGAAAAGACTGCAATCTTGGCTGTGTCCTGCTGGAGCCGGTGCCCATGGCTGCCCAGCAGCAGCGTCGGTACAGCAAGAAAGCTTCTCTTCAGTGCTGTACTCCACTCTCTGTGTTTCAGGCGGAGGAAAAGGCAGATGCTCTGAATAAAGAACTGCTAATGACCAAACAGAAGTTGATTGATGCAGAAGAAGAAAAGAGGCGCCTAGAAGAAGAATCAGCTCAGGTTAGGGGCATTTGTGTCACTTTCACATTTCTATGCAGTACAGAAATTTAAAAAAAAAAAAAAAAAAAAGTGACAAATGTGGGAAGGGCTTAATGTCCTAAGTAATGTTTGTCCTTCTTCTGTAGTGTAAAGGACGTCAGCAAAGCAGAAGTCTTTGCTTTCCTGCCAGGTGCTTCACAGGGTAGTGAATTTTTAAGTTGAAGTCACAAAGGTACAGACTGTGCCAGAGACTGCTGCACAGAGAGGCAGTGTAGGACTTCAGCTGTCAGCATGTTTTTTAAAAACTTTCTTCTTCTCTTAGCTAGTCAATTTTTCTAACAATGATGGCCACCAAAGTCTGGCTTTTCCTTGTCTGCACGGAGCTGAGCTAGACCATTGTTCCCTGGTGTAGAGTATAACAGTGAGGTTAAGGAGAAGGAGGAAATGCCACCTGGTTATTTTTCAGACTGTACAAATATATAAACACTTTACTTTTTTTTTTTTTTCTGCAGCTGAAGGAAATGTGTCGTAGGGAACTAGATAAGGCAGAGTCAGAGATCAAAAAGAACAGCTCTATTATTGGTGACTACAAACAGGTAAGTACAACTTAACGATGATGTGGTTTGCTATCAAATTGCAAGACTTTCTCAGGTCTTTTAGGAGATTTTTAGAAATAAGTGTAATCTGTGTTATGCATTTGAGGAGACATTTTAGCTATTTTAAATGGGAAGCTTGTGGTTGGTTTTGCATCTTCTTTTGCTGAGATCCTGAAGCTTGGTGGTCAGTTCTGTTTGCCTCTGATATAGGTATTTGTAGGTCATCACTCACCACAGCTTCGGTTACAGCCTAATGTTGTTCAGGTAGGCTCTTGTATATCAAAGGTTCATCTCACTCCAAAAAAACCATTCTCTCCCAGCTTCCCTTCTTTGATCAAATGGTTAACTGCAGTTCAGAAATAAAAAAAAAGATGCCTTTTTCCTTTCAAAGAATTTGCTTTGGAATTCAAGCTCCTGATCATAAGGTATCAAGGGAGCAAATTCATGTATCTTTTTAGTGGGCCCATAACCTTCAAAACATTTTTAAGTCTGCATCATGCAACAAAAAGAGCTATGCTATTCTTAACCTGTTCTGGCTCCTTTAGCAAGGCCAAACTGCTAATTACTTATGTTGAAACTGCACCTTTTCCTGTGGGCATAGAAGAATCTGTAGAGAATGAGAATATGTACAATGAGACAACTTTAATGCAGCATCCCAATTTTCCTGGCTTTCTAAGAGCCCTCAGACTATCCGTGTTAATATTCCTGTAGCATTTATTTGTGCTTTAGCATTCATTTGCGAGGAAATTTACATTTATAAATGGTCTGGTAACATGATTTTTGCTTGTCAGATTTGTTCCCAGCTGAGTGAGCGACTGGAAAAGCAACAAACAGCAAATAAAGCTGAAATTGAGAAAATACGGGTAAGAGACCAGATAGATCCACAGTCTACGTTTAAATCTCTTAGCAATATCAAAACAGAAAGCACACACTTATTTCATTACTAAAATGGTGGCTGAGAGAGTTCCTTAGTGACCTACAGTTTTGGAAAGAAGATTTTAAGAGGGAGATCATGGAGAAGAGATGAGTAACTGTCAGCTCTCTCCTGTGCTATATTGGTTACATACTAATGTTGATGCTGGGCAATAATATTAATTTTTGAGGGGTCTTTTTTTTCTGGAGGAGATTTCTCTGACTGTCTTTTTACTGTAAAGTAACATGTAGGCGGTACAGAGCCCATTACTGTAGCAATACAGTGTTACCAAAAATACAGCAGTGCTTCCAGAGCCCATAAATCTGGGGGTGGCAGGAGTTCCTGCTTGGCTGTGCTTCCCCAAAAGTTCCTGAGTTTGCAAGTCATTAGTGGTCCCTCTCATGTTGGGCTGCTCTTCCAGAGCAGAGGCAGGAAAAGGCTTTGATCATATCACCAGCACTTCAATGCAAGCATTCACAATTAGGTATTTACTTTAGCAAAAAGTGGATGACTGCGAACATTGCCGGGAGTTCTTCAATAAAGAAGGCCGTGTGAAGGTTGCTAGTTCTGCCAAGGACGGTTCAGATGAGGACACAGATGAGGAGAAGGAAACACTGAAAAACCAGCTGAGGGAAATGGAGCTTGAGCTGGCCCAGACCAAGTTGCAGCTTGTAGAGGCGGAATGTAAAATACAGGTAATGCCTTGGAGTTTCATTTTGTAGTCTATATGGTATGTCGGCATTCCTAGAAAAGCATGTTGTAGAGGGATTGAAACAGATCCTGTCGGTTGAAACTGTAACCTGCTATTTCCTGCATGGGTTATTTAACCAAACATTGGGTCTGAAAATCAGTGTATGCAGACAAAATAATTGAAATCACATGAACTTTATTTACCAGCTACTACAACTTCCAGACAGCTGCCTGGCTGCAGTGCAGTACTTACTGACTGATCTTCTGCAACTTCTTGGAAGAAATCCAAGCTCTGACAAAGTACTGAATCATGCATTTCTTTATCTCACAATCAATGTTAAATGAAGAAGTAACATGTGACAAATGTTAGACATGTTTCCAAAAACACGATTGGAAAGCACTCCAGGTATTTGAGGTATTTATGTAAAATATGACAACATTGTTCTTTTAGCCTTAAACTGGTATGTCAGTGCTTCTTGTTCACAGAAAGGTAAAAATTAGTTAGTAGAAAGTCCGCTTCCTGTGGGAATAGCTCCTTCACAGACAGGAAAGAATTAAAGGGTTTGGATGTACTGAAGAAAAAGCTGAATGTTTCACTGAGGGCAATGACACAAGTCTTTTTTTGCTTTTCAAAGTTTTTTTTTTTTTTTTCTTCATCAGCTTGTTGTTCTACTTTTAATTTATGTTAAGACTTGTTTAACTTCTAAAGTGGCCAAAAGATTGGAGATGTCCTGGAGGCTTCTAAGTTTAACTCATATAACCTTGTGCTGCGAATACATAAGTTAATGAAATTACTCTTCTGCTTGCAGGATTTGGAGCACCATTTGGGTCTGGCATTGAATGAAGTACAAGCTGCAAAGAAAACATGGTTCAACAGAACAATAAGCTCTATAAAAACAGTGACTGGAGTCCAAGGAAAAGAGACTTGTTGAAAAGCAGTTCTGTCAAACACACCTTCTTAACACAACACCTTTTGTTGCCTTCCTTGGCCAGATGTTTAATTCT
>VYZV01012607.1:77175-92180 GCA_013401275.1 Pandion haliaetus | reverse complement strand
ACCAGAATGTAAATAAAATAGAAACACAGCATGTCAGGATTTCACTAGGTCAGTGATAAAGAGGATGGAAACACAAGAAAGGTTTTATTGCTAGACATGGGAACTTCATACTACTGATATTTAACAGGTGATGTAGCTAGATTGAAGCTCTTCAGAGAAACACTCCATTCTGCGGTCTGGCTGGAGGCTTTTCACAGACTAGGTACGAGAACTTACCAAACCCTAATTGTTAAGTTTACATATGATAGGTTTTTTTACAGTTATAACCTTTTTTAATATTTTATTTGAAACGAAAAGTGTCACTAACAAAGTTAAAAAAAAAAAAAAAAAAAAAAAGGAAAAAAAAGGAAAAAACAAACAACAAAAAAAGAAAACTTTAGCAAGAACTACATCAGTGCCAGAAAGCAGTCCCCAGAGGTAGGATAATGGAGAGTAGGAGGTGACATGTTTTGCTTTATGAATGGGGATGATTTCAGCATTCCTGTCGAGCAACCCCACTTTGTTTTAGTAGACGCAGCATCCATCTCTCTGTTTGGCATTTCTTTCTGTTACTAATCAATTCTATGCAACTCTGGGCTTTTTTGGCATGGGCTGCCAAACGAATTCACAACCTGAGGCTGGGAGACTTGTCCAAGTGCTAGACAAGAATAATCAGAATTCTTGGCAAATTTCCGTTTCACTTCTGTGTCATATTGTTTGATCCACATATCAACAGCGTTAAAATCCCCAACACCAGGACTGCTAATAAGTACTAAGTATGTGGATGGTCTGACATTTAATTGAGTCTTTTTGTTTGTTTTTTTGTCAGGTTTTTTGTTTTGTATTTGTTTGTTTGTTTTTACCCGGCTGTAGCAGGCCTTCTGTGAAGCTCTGAGAAAGCTTCCAGGATTTAGTTTTGCACATGGGTATGAATGGGACAAAGAAACAATAAACTGAGATATATATGAGGCAAAAGTCACTGCGTGAGTGTAGCTGCAAGCATCTATAGCTATCCAACTCGCTTCCCTGGTAACATGTTCAGAGGTTGTGTAGGTCATTTTTCACGCTCGACGCAGTTGCACTAATAGGTGCTAAACGTGCTTGGATTTCTTATTCATTGGATTGTCTTGAGTTCTCACCAGAAAGCTGTAGAATGGAGTTTTGCACCTTGTAATTTTTTTAATTTATAATGGTTTGTGTTATGCTGAAGTATCTATTGCATCAGTGGATAAATTTTGTGTGCAGTGTGAGTATAAGCTGGTAACAAGAGGCACTGGTTTGTATATAAAGATATTTGGTTTATTTTGTATTTCTACCTTTTTCTTGTTTACTGTACTAATGCTAGCTAATGTACTCTGTAACTACGGAATAGAACATGCTATGTCCAAGCTTTTTTCCTTAACTGCATACATTATCTCTATTGTTTAATACCAAAAAAAAAAAAACAAACCAACCTGTAACTCCATCAATATTAGATGCGTGGACATTGTGGTAGCATAGTTGCAGTGTGTATACTTTATGAATTGAAATATAAACTAGTAAAATTGTATAACTATTTTGTTGTTTCATTTCATTTTAACAGGAGATGAATTAAATATTTTGCAATATAAAACTAATTCTCTTCTTAAAGTAGAAGCAGTAGCATCTGCAAGGTTGTCTTAAGACTGAAACTATAGTCATGCTGCAAAGGGCTTTGCTAAAAAAGACTGCATATTCTAAGCATTGCCAACACTGCTTTATGTAATAAAACCTAGGGTTTGCTTTGAAAAAAAGAAACTGCAAAAATGACCTTGTGCAGCTTGAAGCTTGTGACTCAGTATTTCTCAAACATGTCCAATTTGTAACTATTTTTTTCCCATGGCCCTCCAAATTCTGCTTGGATCTGCAAAATAAATGTAGGCTAGCTCTTCTTATCATCATCAGTAACAAATTCTGTGGGGTCAAGTGCCGTTCACGTCATCTTCACTAGGAATTTCTTGTCATAGCTGAATGTAGGGTTTAGTTGTGCAACTGGATGACTGCACTAATTGGGTCATAGTGCAGCGTAGGCTCCCCTAGCTGTGTGTGTTCTGCAGAGATAACAAGGAGTAAAAATGTATTTTTTTCACCAAAATGACTAAAGGTGACTCTGAAAGCAGCCCTGCTCTAGGAGGCTGTTATCACGCTGTCACTTTTCTAACCATACTTCTGCTTTAAGAGAATGGCACTATGAGGTTGTACATAGTCTTGGCTGCTTTGTCTTTCACAGAGGTGCATACCTTGGTAACTTCAGCTCTGCCATTTCTCAATAGTTACAACTTTTGGAGAAAGTTTGAAGGTAAATAGGGGAGAGGAATAAACAACCCAAGCCCAAAGCACTTCTTCCACTTGTCTTCCCCAAAGGGACTGGGAAATAGTGTAATAGTGTACTTTCCCTTTTCCTCCGAAAATGCGGTACTTAAAGGAAGGGGAGAAGTTGCTTTATTGTTCAGGTCTCTTCCATTCTCTAAGTAAACTTACCTCAAAATTGCATGCAGCATATACTCCCCATTTTACCATGGGCATGGAACATACATAATGAGAAATGAATTGCTTCACAGCGTTTTATACGAAACATTTTATAGCCAGTTTCCAGTCATTATAGATTATTTTAGATATCTACCTGAAGGATTTTGATGCTCAAAAAGAAGTATTTCCAATGTATTGCACATCTGACTCCATCTAAAATATCCACAGCTAATTAAGAAAAATGGATCCTGTGCTGAGATACATCTTTTGAAGCGCAGTTACATGTGAAACACAAGGAAGCAGGTCATTTTTAAGATGAGGAAGATGAAATTGCAGATGCTCAAGACTATGAATAAGCAAGGTAAAAAAAACAAAAAAAAAAACCCCAAAAACCGGACCTCGAGTCAGAGCTGCCGTAAGCACAAGTATTTTACAGACCTGTAAGCGAAAAGGAATGAGTGCATTTGGTAGCATTTTTTGGCATTAATGAGACGGTTCGTTATTTGCTGTTAGTCGATCACCTTTCTGTTCACATATGCCTCTCAGCTGGTTTTGCGCACTGAACTCAAGGTAAGTGCCACTCTGCTGATGCTGGGTTTTAAATCTCTTGTGCTCCAGGCTCCAACTTCCTAATGCTTTGCATGTTTCTGCTGCATCATTTAGTTTCTATGGTCTCTTACTGTGGTAGCTCTAGTGTTACGATCTCATTTTTGTTGCAGAACTTCTTGGCTGCTCAGGGTCTGCAGCTGGAAGTGGATATTCAAGATCTATGAGAAAGTTTTACCTTTAAGCATTGCTGGTAAGCCTTCTTGAAATTTATGTAACTACCTCCCTGACTTTTTTTAGCTGCCCTTCTTATCCATGGCAGTGATATAAAGTTCCTGTTATCAAGAGGAGGATTTCACTCCATCTGTTCCAACAGCTTGGCTTGCGTTCATCCAGCCTAACTTTAGACACTTCACAGAGGTGCCTAATGTAAGAGTTTAATCCGGCGAGGTTTTTCAGCCCTCGGTGGGAGAGGGGACGGTGCCGCAGGGCAAGCGGCTTACCCCAGCCACGTGCCCGGTGCCCTGATTGAGCAAGGAAGCTAGTGCAAGCCAACTAACTAAACTGAAAGTCTGTCTTAAATAAAAAAAAGTAATGAAAATGTGGTGTCTGTGTGCACAGTGAGGATTGCTTTCTATTTTAGATTTTCCTCTTCCCTCCCCCCCCTTTTTTTCTTATTGTGCAGTGTTATTCCTTCTGTATTACCAAAGGCAATCAAGGACGCTGCATACAAAAACCTTCAAAATTTTGCTAGAATTTACTGCTGCATGTCCACAATGACTTTGAGGAATGAGGATTTGACTTTGCTGCATTTTCTGCATGCTAATGAAATAGGACAAATTGTAATCCTGTACTGAAGGTTTTTCTTTGGATAATCTGGCCATGCAGCTGCAGTCCAGTTAAAGGAATGGCCCAAAAGCAAGGACTGTGAGAAAAGCATGATAGCCCCTGTTAAGAAACCGTATTTGTTGCCTGACGTGGGTGGAATATCGAGTCAAGTGTTTTCTCGCACAAGATGAGTGGAACTGAGCTGACTTTGAAGTTTAACATGCAGACGATTGCCTGAGACTGATTTAGTTGAGGAGGGGCAGTGCGGAGCACCCCGAATTCTTCATGCTCCTCCTTGTATGGCTGCAAAGGAGGAAAACTCAACTCCAACGGGTGCACATCCCTGCCCCAGAGAAGCCGGGCGGCGGCCGCAGCCGCCGCCACCTTAACGGTGCTCATGGCTCCCTCCTCTGTTGCGAGGATTGGGGGGCAGAGCCCGCGGGTCTCAGAGCGACCTCCGATAGGCTGGCGTGCTGATTGGCAGCAGGAGCAGCCCTTGAGAGACGGTGGCTCCTGGGGCGGGCATTGGATGTCTTCCACGGCGGCCTCTTCGCGGCGCCATCTTGTTTGCTGGAAACATTGTGGTAGGTGAGGCACCGCGCCATGGCGGTGGGTGCTGTGCCGAGGGGAAGGGGCCGTGGAGCAGGGCGGTGGCGAGGAAAGGCTGGGTCTGCCGGGGCGGGAGGGAGGAGCTGAGTGCGGCACCCGAGCAGCCTGCCCAGAGCACCCCTGATCCTGAGGCCTAGAGGGGAGCAGAGGCCTCCCTCCTTCCCCACGTGGCACCTGTATCAGAGGTTTAGAATAAAATGTTAATTGTTGGAGACTGATAGTAGTTTGGGGGAAACCTGTGATGAACTTGGTAGTGCGTTAATGGTCTTTGTGGAGAAGATGTAAAATTTTCTCTTTAATTTGCATTGGATTTAAATTGCCTTGTCTTTTTTTTTTTTTTTTTTTTTTTTCCCCGTTGCAGACAACACCATAGGCCTCTCAGGTTGAGGAAGGTGGTAAGTTCTCTTCCTGTGTAGCATCAGCACCTTCTATTCTGGGGGGGGGGTAATTTTCATGCCAGCTTGCCACAGCCACAGATAGTTTTGTTCCTTTCTTGCACCAACTTTGCTGAGAGGTCAGTTGAGGCCTCCTGAAGTGGAAAGCTGTGAAATAGGATGTGAGAACTAATAAAACACTGTGCACTTGAACCGTTCGATCTATAATGTGGTGAGTGGCTGTCTTGTACTGTTCTCCCCATGGAGACCCTGCACAACAAGAAGCTAATCAAACCGCTAACTACTGAGCAGGTTAAGGCAGTTCATAGTTTTCTCCTCCCTGTTACAGGCTCTGCTGAATGTTGGTTGTATTCTGATGCTGGATGTACAGAAAGCTCAAGTAAGAAAAAAAAAAAAATTCTACTTCTGTAAATCTTAGAATCACTGAGGTAATGCTTGTAGAGATGTGTAAAAGGAAGCTATTTTTGTGCAGTAGCTAATGTGTGTAGAATAAAATTACTATAGCTTATGCATTTACACATGTAATGCATACAAATGTATTTATATAGGGTAAAAACTACTGTAAGTAGAACTTTTCTGATTTCTGTTGGTGAAGTAATGGGAGGAAGATACGGTATATCTGATCTCCCTGAGGACTGCAGAATCAGTTTGCTAACCAATTTTGTGAAATACCCTGT
Source organism: Pandion haliaetus (assembly GCA_013401275.1). Lineage (NCBI taxonomy): Eukaryota > Metazoa > Chordata > Aves > Accipitriformes > Pandionidae > Pandion > Pandion haliaetus. The sequence goes on along the minus strand of VYZV01012607.1, from coordinate 86,659 downwards.
ATTTTTAATGGAGTAATTATATTACAGGGTTTGGCCCAAACTGGCATAGATGAAATTGCCACAGATGGCCCCGTAAAAGTCCTGGACCCTGCAAGACTTCTAAAAAAGCAATGTTAAATAGCAAGGTTCTTAACAGAAATCATCTTTGTTGAATGATCTTTTAATGTTAAATTAAATGTTCTCTATACTTTTAGGGAGCTAAAATCTATTTTAATAAAATTTAGTAATTAAGTAATTCAAGCAATGAACTAATAAAGACAGAATCTGTCACGATGCCAAATAGCATTCAGCCAGAAATGCAGATTTCAAGATAATATTTCTCGTTGTACAGTCTTATCCTTACTACATGTATTATTGAGTCTCCTTGGCATGTCATATTAATTCTACTTATGTCAGAGAAGAGGGAAAGAAAGAAAACACTTGTAGGTGCTTTCTTGCAGGTGCCTTTCTCATGCTGTACTTTTCATTTACTTAATTTTTTTGCCTTAGGATACTCACATCTGTGCTGAGTTTCTGCTTGTCTAATGATTAACAAGACAAAGCAAACCTTTGGTTTTGCTGAAAAGCACACTCTGATGAGGATGTTCCTTCTTACTAGGTGCACGTTTACAGTGTGGTAGAACTGATAGAATGATCAGACTGCACTAAAAGTTCAGTCCTTTGCTCTCAACTGAACATTCCTACTGGCTTCCTGGTGACAACACTCACCCAGGCATACCAGTACTTGCTAGCGTGAGAGGGGGCACATCTGCAGCCAGCCTGATGGTCATTTGCTCTGGAGTCAGATCCTTAGTTTGCAACAGTAGGGACAGAGCAGTAAAGTTTTAGTGTACACTTAGGCTCTAGTCAATCCAGTAGGATTAACTCAAGTATCTTAAAACGGTTTTGCAGTGAAGACGTCCTGTAGCACTGTTCTTATGACTCTTCTTTTTGCTGTAGATAACTCTGGAGTTTTAGTGCTGCTTTTCACCTTTTGTGATAACTGTGCCAGGAGCTTGATGTTCTGTAGGTAGGTGATGTAGGAAAGAGACCAGCTGGTTTTTTGGAGATACGCTATTGCTGATTGAGCTTCTTCTAAGAGAAGGGTGTGCCATAGGCTCTGTCCTAAAAGGTCTTGGGAACTAGATGTAGATGACACATGACACACTGCTTTCAAGGAAATGTGTGTTCCAGATAGGCTTCACAATTTCTTTTGTGTTTATGATTTTCCCTTGCTTCGGGATGAAAGAAAGAGGAGCATATTTTAGCATTCTGGATAGATGCTGTCTTCCAGATGCAGTGCTGATGTCAGAGGTGTTTGCCCTTGGATGCCAGTTGCTGTGGGCTGTTAGAATAATGACTCACACTGATTTGCCGGCAGAGCAGTTGGTACTATTTTATAATTTTATTTTTTGAAAACGAGCAGTGGTTAGTTCAGACCAGCAACAAAACTGCTCAGACTGACCCAGCTGATTTTGCCTGGTACAGGCTGGGAGCACTTTCACAAACCACGCAGCTAGGAAGTTGATGGCTGTGATAGTGTCTGGGAGGATGACGGCGACAAAGCTGCCAGGGACAGGGACCTACTGCTTTGGCACAGCTGGATCTGGGACATACGTTCATGAAAACCTTCTGCTTTCAGCGTGCTGACCGTTGTCACTGAAAATAGACTGTTGCTTGTTTGAATGGATTGTTGAGGAAAGTTCAGATCATTAAGCCTGGAATTTTCCAAGGAGTCTAATGACAGTAACTGCCCAGCATTAGCAAAAACCTCTGTGTGAACCCTCATTTCCTTTTAGCAAATCCAAAATCTACAATCTGAGTTATACCTGGAGTAGTTACGAGAACATTCTATATTCTTTTACGAGTCCGTTCTGAAAGTTATGTTATGTCCTTGTACAAAAAGGATCTGCTAGGAGGAAGTGTAGTAAAATTGAAGTGTGTTGGAAGTAGATCTATGGGTTGTATTTCTAACACAACTTGAACTTGGTTTAAGTACTGATTAAGTCTTTCTGTTGCTCTCCTGCTTCACTAGTACTGGTTGAGATATGAGGTGTAGCAAACTTTATGGCAAAAGTTTATCACATGATAGTGAAAAGTTTTTCAGAATATGAAAAACTTTAATTTACCGTAATTAAAGCATTAGGGCAAAAGGATTTTTTAATCAGCTTTAGTGACTTGAATTACAGTTGGAGGTGATGTGACCTTAGATGGTTGCTTGCTATATCATGATCTCGCCTTACGGATCTTTGGTGTGCAGTTTAACTCTGTATATGGCTGCCTCTGGAGGTGATAACTATTCAAAGTACAGGTTGTTTTATAGAAGCGAGCATGCTGTTTTAGTTACGGTGTTGCAGAGGTTGACCTTAATCAACAGCTTGCATGACAAAAGTCATGCTTGTTAGGAAGCAGCACTGCAGATGGAATCACAGCCCCTCTGGACTCTCAGACTCCAGAAGGTGCAGAAGTGATGAGATTTGCAGGCTGCCAGAAAGGAGCAGAAGCCCTCATCATGCAGAGTGTACAGTTAGTGTATACCATGAATACATCAAAGCTGTGTGTTTAAGCTCCCTGCTGTGAGCATCTGTTAATGCATAGAGTTGTCTGTCTGATCCAGGGTAAAGGTAGCCATAGAGCCACATTCATAAATGAATTTTGGGAGGTGACACTAGAATGACTCCTGATGGGGTTTTCTAATCTCTGGCCAGTTTATCCCACGTAGGGAAAAGAAATCTGCTGTGCAGATTGCATTCCATTTCTGTGCCTGAGAAAAGGTAGTAAAGTACTTGCTGCGATGAGACTGAGTGCTGTGCCACTATCTGCTTTCGTGATGTGAGCAAAGGGTTTTTATCAGTTTTTAATACCACCACAGAAAACCACTATGGTTTTGACACAGTTCTTGGCTGACGAGAAAGGAGGGAAGTGACTTAATGTCTTCTGTGCCGTGAAGGCTTATGCTAGCTTAATGAAGTGGTTTTACGGTAATTTAATACTGGTGCACCAGAGTGAATGGGTGGGAAGAGGAGGAGGATGAAGGCTTGCTGCTTACAAGAGTAGTGTATATCTGAATTTGCCACCTACCCAGGGCATGGTAGGACTGCTGCATAATCCCACTGAGAATCACTTGTGGAACAAGATCTCATCTAGCATGGAGGGGAAAGGATAGTATTTCTATGAGATGATGATTGTGCGTCTCCCTAAGGTGTTATTTGCATGGTACAGTGAAAAACCCACTGTGCCAGAGGGGCTATGGAAGCCTGTGCCAGACTTCTATGAATTATGGATGAGATGTCTGCTGCTAGCACAGACATGAACTGCAAACTGTAGAGCTCCTGGGTGCCTTCAGTCTCAGCATTACAGTAATAGACTGTTTTTAGAATCCACTAGCAGCTCAACAGCCTGCTCTGATCTCTTAAAGTCTTTAGAAGTTACAGGTACTGCTCATTTCTGTGGCTAGGACAGAGTGAGGAGGCCAGTAATAAGTAGTGTAACTGGGAAGTTCTAAATTTTGTCCCAAGTCTTCCTTAATTTGTTCTCAGTGAGAATAATTTAATGTACTTGAATTTAGTTTATTCGTCATCTTTCAGCTGAACACTGCTGTGTGTTTCTAATCTGGTTGTGTGCTAGTCTGGCCTTAGTGGTTTCTCTGGTTTTTTTAGATTTTGTTATTTTTGCAAGGGAGGGTGTTGTCTTTTGCTTCAGCTGTGTAATTTTTAATTCTTTCCAGTATTAAAATAAGCCAGTTCATTGTCCCAGACAACCCTGAATAGTCCATGTGCCCTTTGTACATAGCAAGCAAGGTGAGATATTAAATAAGAGTATAAAATATCTAGAGATAGCTGCTCGGACATGTGGCCCGGTCTTGGCAGACCAGTTCTGTTTGGCTTCTATCAGGTGCTGTAAACAGATGCCTCCTTTAAGGAGGAGCTCTGTGGGTTTTTTTTACCCATAGCTATATGCAGAACAAGATTTGCAGAACAAAATTTACACAACAAAGGATTAGGATAATGACAAAGAATCTATGATACTGCCCTTTCTGTACAGGTCAGCCAGAGCTGTGAGGGACAGATTTTGTTTAGTGGCATCACGGGAATGGTTTATTATTATGGTTTTCTGTGCCTTCCATTTCCAAGTACAAAGCTGTCGTGTAGGAACAATCCTACCCCTCAGCCAGGCAGGGTGCAGGCAGGGCTCTGCCTTCCCTATTGCCAAGATGAAATGCAATTGACTGGAATGAGGTCTGTCAGCTGAGGTTGAGGCTTGCAAACTGGCTCTTGGCTTTCTCTGCAAGAGCACCTTTCTTCTCAGACCGCATAGAAATGGAGCTCTCAAAGTCAGTTCATAGCAGTTTCTTGCAATTTGGCTTAATTTTCTGGGGATTTAAGCCTTTAATCTTAACCAGCATAAAGAAGATTTTTGGAATAACTGTATTAATAGAAGATGGAGGAAGCTCTCCTCATCCTTCCTCCAGTCACTGGGATTTGGTCTCATCTTCGTCTTTCAGGTTTGTTTATTCACAGCCTAAACTGAGGCACCCACAGATCTCTGCAGTTCCCAAGCTGCAGACATTAGTTATGTGTCTTCAGCATGTAACAGCATCTTTCTCAAAACCACACTGTTCGTTAAAACAAGGATAACTGACCTGTGCAACTCAAATCCCTGTCCACATGCTTGCTTTGTGCTGTATGCAAAATCCTGTTGCTACCTCAAGACCTGCAGTGTCAGTAATATAGGAGTTTGTGTGGAACTGGTTTGCAGGGCAACATGATTTGATTTACTGAGCTATAGTTTGTCATCTTGCCCTGTTCTAGCCTTCTCTCTTCTACAGTAATCAGAAGTTACCCAGACTTAAAAAAATAAAAAAAAATCCCTTTGAATAAATCATAACCAGCAGAGGACTGAGTCTGCCTTTACTGCAAGCAGGAAATCCCATCTTTGGTAGGTGTCAGCACCTAAGCAAAGGGTAAGAGGGAAGTGTTATTTGTGCTACGATATGTGACCCGTTTTTGAGATCCAAAGGCCTTTATAGGTTTTTGCCCCATGTTTGTGCCTGCAGCAAGAAAGGGCCGTTTTGTATTACTGTAGCAAGAGTACACACAGGTTTTTATAGCTGTACAAATAAATGTGCTGGAATGTATAGCCCAAAGTGAAGATGAATTCAGGGCCCTGAAAGCGTTAGCAGCTCCAGTTCCTTTCAGTTGAGTGTACCAAGGATCGGGGTCACAAAAGAGAAGGATAATTTACAGCTTAGCAAATGGGAAAGAGAAGAACTCTTTCTAGCTGACTTGCTGGAACTCAATCCTGCGGCAGACAACCAAAGTCAGCATTATGTCATGAGCAATTAAGCGAGGCGACACTTCTCTTCTTGCAGAAAGGGGTGCTGTTCACGAAAAATTTGTGCTAGCTTAGCAGAAGGGACAGTTCTGGTGAGGAAATTACTCTTGTTATTGAAGGCTTGCCCTGTAAGGATAGGTAATGCTCAAGTAAGTGTAAAGTGCCGGTAAGGAGTTCTGCAGCAGAGACGGCGATTCCTTTGGCATTGGGGAAGACAGGTGCTTGATGGTGGGACTGAAAGAGAGTGCAGTAGTTGTGTGGGACTTTGGTCTGAGGATGAAATTTACACCGCTACAGCTGGCATCCAGTGGACAGTTCTGTAATCTGGCTGCTTGTATGCGCTCAGTGGAACAACAGGAATTGATCCCACGCTTAAGTCTTTGCTCTGAGTGACAACTAACAGTTGTTGCCCAAGTTACTGGTCCTGTGGCAAGTAGGGTGTGGCTCAGACTGTCATGCACCTAAGTTTTCAGAAATTTAAACGCCAAATTGAGCGCCTTCTGATTTTTTGCAAGGAAACCTGGAATCATCAACTGTCTAGCAGCCTTGTGGAAGGTGTCTGTGAGCCTGGGGAGCATAGATGTCCTTGTTTGAGATACTATTAAGTATCCTACTTTCAAAAGCAGACCTCTGCTTTCACGCTGCATTAACTGCTTATCCTTACACTTTTGCAAGTCTCATAAAACAGACCAGCATCAAAGTAGACCAGCACGAGGGATAGTTGTTTGCTGTACACAGGCTGTAAGTGTACTTTTGAGTAAATAGGAGCTTTTGTCAGCCCTCAGTGTCCCAAATGCCTGTTACAAAACCATGCATTTGGGATCTGTTGTTTATTCATGAGAAAAGGGAACTGACATCTAGATAAGCTAGGCTGCTGAAATGAAGAGAAAAGTAGGACGTGGAATTTCCATTGTCTGGTATTTATTGCAAAGTGAGACTAGAGCTAGTTCTCTTGATATTTTGGGCAGGCTTATAGATGCAGCAGTTCTTTGCACGTGGAAGTGACAGGCTGGCTTGTTAGTTGCATAGGCATCAGTCAGTATGTAATTTTTTCCTGCTTCCTCTGTAATCAAATACACTTTTTGAAGGTGATGTTGATTGCAGCAAGATAAACTGGGCGTCCTGCTTGTTAAGCAGATGGTTCCTTCTGCGTGGATCCCTTCAGTGCTGTGCCAGCAAGGGATGGGGCTAGAGCTGTCAAGCAACATTGCGGAAGGCCTGAAAACGATGAAGGAGCTTTCTGTTGCAGATTTCAGTGCATGCATTCAGCTGCAGGTTGATGGTGAGAGACATTGCAGTAGCCCGAGAAGAAGTAGACAGACTTGGGTATTGTTTGTTGGTTTGGAGGGGAGAGGTGGCAAGAGTAATGAGTACAAGGGGCCACAAATCGCAGCTTCCCTGTTCTCCCAAGCAAGACTCCGTGCAACTGCCTGGGCAAGCTTAGGTTAGCTACAGCAGGAAGGAATAAAACCAAGTAGGAGATGTCGGGCAGTTTCACAGTGAAGAAAGGACATGCCAACCTCCTTTATCAATTTAGACTCAGTATTGTATTACTCCTCCCATGCACCACTCCCTTACCTACCTCTTGTTTCATTCCTGTGAAGCCACAGAATGTCAGCCAGCTCCCGGAGTGGGCCCAGCTCATTTCATTAGCTGTCACTGACCAGCAATTGCCAGGCCGCTGCTGAAGAGCTGTCAGTCTTCTCAGCGCCTCCGAGATGATAATCCCGAGGTAGCTTTCTGAATGACCTAGCTAATGTTAAGCATGTACATAGGTATGGTATTATGCTGATATATAGGGTAAAACTGACCTCAGTTTCAGCCAAGTGTTAATGATGTTTTCCTAACTGACTATGTTTGGTCCTTTATGGATCTTACTTGCTAAATATTTGATGCAGCTCTGAATTTTAAGTAAGTGATGCATGGTTTAGTTGGTTTTGGTACAGTGGTCCCTCAATAGCTCTTACCTGCATAACTGACCCGTTTGCTGCATACTGTTTTGTTGAGTGCAAAAGTCTCACACCAAGTCTTACTCCAGTTATCATGTATGCTAAGCTGTGGGGTTCCATACATCTCATTTTACTAAGAGCAATTTCAAGTTTAGTCAGCTCACAACAGATTTTAATCCTTCCTCAAGGTTGATCTCCTCTGAATTTGATTAATGACCCCTGTACTTGACTTGAAATGCTGAATTAAAGACCAGGAAAAAAACACTTCTAAGAAAAGGTAAGAGCATATGATAAAGTGACTTCTCTATCTTCCCTTCTAGAGTAAAGTGTGTTCTGTAATGCCAGGCAACTGGACATACTTGTATATTCCAGTAAAGTACAGTGAGTTGCAGCCTGAAGCAAACAACAGCCACGCAATTCTCACGGTATCCTCAACCCCTGCCCTCAATGGCTCTGGACAAGGAAATTGCTTGGATTTGCTTCAGCCCTCAGAGGACAAACTGGGACCACAGGAATGTAATGTTTAGGAAATACAGTGAAATGAGAGGGGCGAGAGAGGAAGAAAGTTTGAGAGAACCTTACTTATTCTTTATAGATGTAATTTATCTTTTAAGAAAATGGACATACCCTTTTTCTAATTAGCTAAATACTAGGAAATGCCCAGGTTTCATTCTGAAGTAAAACTTGCCTTCCTGGCTAGTCTCATCACAGCCTTCTCTGGGTTTTCTGTTACTGCCTCCACTGGTATTTGTGTGCAGCAGCCCTTGCACAATATCAGTCCTGTATGCTCTACTCACTGCTACCTTTGTGAAGGAATGCATTCTGCTTGTTACAGCATAAACGTGCTTTATGTTTACATCTCAAAGTCACAACTTTGCTAATAATGATTTCTGATAAAACTGCAGCCTTAGGAAGCCTGTCTCCCCTTTCTGCTGAGCCTATTAGCTGACTAAAGTAGACTGGACTGCTGTGGTTTGGCTTCCTAGGCTTCAGCAAACCTTAAAGCCGGTTTTCTCACTGTAAACAAAAAAAAAAATCCCCAGACCAATCATAAGGCCGTAATTCCTGTTTACAGACATAAGCCTTTATTGTATGCTATTGGAAGCAAATGGGACATGGTTAAGGTTTTATATACAGAGAAGTCTGTAGCATTGGGTTACAATCAGTGGCAAATGAACCAAGATAACAGTGCAGATCCAAGTGTTGTGTACAGTTAGTAACAGTGGCTGGCGTACAAACCACAACACAGAAGCCAAATGAAGCCAAGTGTACAGGGTACAGCATCACGTGAGGAAGCAACTTAATGTACAAGGAGCATTCCATTTACTTTACATTTGCAGGCTTTTTTGGCTAGTGAGTAGGTACAGCTCAATTTAAAACCCAGTGTGCGGTTATTTTTCTTCCCACTCAACTGCTACCAAATTAAGATAATTTGAATGTTCACATTACATTTTTAATGCTATAAATAGCTAAGGTTGTTGCTAACTTACTTTATTTGAAGTTGCTTTATTTACAATATAGTCAGGAATAGTTTAATCATCATTGTTCTCTACAGAGTACAAATTGGGAGAAATGTTAAATATTTTGAAAGTAGTCTGTAATTAGACCACAAGGATCTCTTGTACTTCATTTGGAAGTTTAATTTGGGGGTAACTTCTTTTGAGAGAGAGATTTATTGGGAAGAACGATGGAATTGTCCACCATATTACTCATTTATGGAATTTGTTCATAGTATTTAAGGTTTATATAGTTCAAAGGTCATACTGCTTATTATTCAATGCCATATCCAATCTTAGTGTAAAAATAAACACTCTGTCCTCTGTGGATAAATAAATCCAGCTGTTGGCTGCAGGTCAGACCTCTATTGGTGAAAGAGTTTTAGAAAAATAGACCTTTTCTTTAATGTTTACTATGCTGACCCACAAAGGAAAAGTGAAATTCATTCAAGTCTAGAAACAGAAATACAGTACAAGTGATTTACAGAATTGCATTCCTTCCCTCTACAAACTTGCTGAGCATGAAACACTGCCCCAAAGCACTGCCTCTGTCTTTTCCTTGTCTTGTAGAAGTAATTGTCATCAGAAAAGTCACATTATACTGCACTGCCACATTTCCTGTCTGCCTTCTAGTGTGCAGACTCTTAGCAGGGCTCTGCCTCCTGAGTGTGCTTTGCTTAAGAATTCTTTAGATGGATGGATGGTGGTAGTTCGGGTTATACAAGG
>VYZV01012607.1:53294-67378 GCA_013401275.1 Pandion haliaetus | reverse complement strand
CCGCCGACACACCAGTCTCCCTTCTAGTGTAAAGAAATAACCAGAAGTATAACATACATCTATTGCTATGTACCCAAAGAAAGGACTGTGGCTTGGAGGAAGTATTGCTTTTCATTAAATGGAACAAAGTTCAAGAAGTGAGAAAAACACTTAAAAAAAAAAAAAAAAAGGAAAAAAGCTCAGATTCCATGTCTGAAGTTGAGAAACCTCAAAACGAGCCACGTTTGTTCTTGCTTTTAAGACATGTACAAAATGCCATTTCGAGCCACACAACCTGATGGTTCTAGAAGTCAGAGAAGAAATCTTGAGGGCCCAAGTGAATAATAAAAGGTGCGATGCTGAGAGGCTGGCAATAGGGACTGTCAATGAAAAAACCACCTACAGTGGGAAAAGAGCAGAGAAGCAAAAACTTCACGTTAATTTCAGAGACTGGCTGAAGCTAAAGCTCCATTTAAATTTCTCTGCTCTTTCAGCTGCAAGTGGAATTTTCATTGTAAAACGGGCACTTTTAATTCTTTGAAGGTATTGAAACATCTAACACTTCCAAGGTTACCACTTTCTAAACAACGAACTGACAGCTCATTCATATTTTCAGTAAAGCAGAGAAATGTAAAATATGCAGCAAGGGGGCAAGTTTACAATGTGGTTAGTAACTCCCAACAAATGACAAAAAAAAAAAAAGACTTCTATAAATCATCTGAAATGACTGCCATCATGTTGGAAAAGAGCATAGCGCCCTCCTGGTTTTTGAAATAAGAACAAATTATTTGGCTTACGAATGTTCATCGTATAGAATTGGTTCAGAGATTATTTTGTTTGACATTTTACAAAGCTGGGGCTTAAAAAAAANNNATAAAAAAAAAAAAAAAACCCAAAACGAAACTACAAACAGTTGCCAATCAGGGGAACTCCAAAAGATGGGGGGAGGAAGAAAGAAAAATATGTGCAGAGGAAAGATTCCTTTAATGAGTATTTGATTAACAAAAACGGGCTCTTTATCAGCCATGCTTTTTCGGCTCCGTGATGGCTTCCTTTCATCCATAGGCCAGCAAAACGTATCAGTGATTTACGAGCACCACTCAATTTGACTGCGTCCCCGAGACCCTGCTCTTTATTTCAACACTAACGCATGGATGACAACAGCAGGCTCGCCACTACTTGTCAATAGATCTACGGTTTTTTTATTAAAGTACCACCAACACCAAACGAAAGCGAGAGCTACGGCAGAAGAAAAACCGTTTAAGAGATAAACGCATTCCTAAGCACAAATACGTAGCTTAAGAATAACAGCTGCAGTTAATTCCAAGAAAAGCAGCTCGTTATATAAGCCACCCCTTATTAAGCTTTTCTAGTATTTCCTTCCCTATAATGGGGGGCGTAGCGGAGGAGGAACTTTACATTGCTTTAAGCACCATTCTTACACCCTCTTCATAAAGCTCCCCCTTGCCTCAGCAGAGTCCGTTAGAGAACAGAGTGTATAAAGGCAATCTTTAAAACAGCATGAACTAAAGCAAACCTACGGAAAAGCAACGGGTGAGGTCTGAGTAGGGAAGTGCAACCAACAACACGCTGCTTATTTTGTGGGGTGATACCTTAATAAAGACTACTCGAATCCCTCGTTAGAGCCCACAGCAGTTTTTATGCCGAAGTCTGCAATACATGGAGGCAGCGTGGAGCTGGGGCCCGTCCTGGAATTTCAGACGGGTACACACTGCTCATCGGAAAGAAGATTCTTTCGGTTTGAGCGCCAACTCTTAGAAAAGTACTGGCCTATGGCTGAAGTGTGTCACTTTTCACAGCAGCACTCAACAAGAACTGGGACAATTAAATAGCAAGTTTTCATGGGGACCTTGTTGCTGCTTTAGATTCTTATAAATATAAGGGGGAAAAGGAGAACCCTTTGTTTTAATGTAAGATTGACAACTAAAATGCTTTCTGTAGAATGGTGGATGGAAAAATCAAGGGTGGGCAGACAATCTTAAAAGTGAAGAAGGCCACAAGAACAAGTGCAATTTATTTTTTTTCTTTTTTTTTTTTTCTTTTTTTTGTAAAAACAGAAAAGAAAGGAAAACAAGCAGCTTTTGAGCTCTAAAGAACCTGATTGTAACGTTAGTGTCGTCCTTTCTCTGGGCAATACGGACTTAACTGTGCATCCCTGTAATTATGTAACAAGAGTCCTTCTGTGGGAACTTCCTTTGCTTAATACTTAATTCACAGAATGCAACCTAATACAGAGAGACAGTCTAAGGTTAATTCCTTTTGTTTCATTTGTTTTTCAGTATTTTGTGCACAAGTGAAAAGACTTCTTGGATAATTAAGACTGTGTCTTAAAATCACAGTTACAGTATGCTGATCTTTATAAGGAAACTCAGGTACTGATGCTTAACTATAAAAAATAAGATAAAACAGTATTTTAACACATATTTTACTAAGTTTATTACACACCATAATATTTACAAAGTTAAATGTTAACTGTAAAGTTTCTGTTGTGTGGGTTTGGGTTTTTTTTTTAGTTTTTAATTTTTATTTTTTTAAAGAACTATGCCCTGCATTTAATAACCCTACAACAAGTACAGGTCATTAACTGGATCTGTGTGACTGCATTAGGAAACAGGCAGTACTCTTGTGTTACAACAAAACAGTTTATTTGTGATCAGTGTTTTATATTCTATACATCCTTCACAAATTTAATTTTACATAATCGGATACTTCATTTAAAACGTAAGATTTAAGCTTCTAGTTCTTCCCTATAACAGAAGGCTGGTATAAGTTATTTGAAAATGAGGTAACATTTCACAGAACATTTTTTTCAAGTTTTAGAGAACTAAATTTGCATTTTGTTAAAATCAAAAAGTAGGAAAAAGATGTTTCTTTACAAATGACTTTGCTCAAGTATGTGTTCAAAGAAAACAGGATAAAAAGGCTTTTTTTCTTCTAACATTCTGTACTGTACTGTGTTGTTCAATCAATAGGAATTAGCTTCTGCCATTTGCTAAAAGAATGAGTAGTGGGGTACAGGATAAGTTGGGAATTTCATAACTGGTAACAGAACCATTCTCTTGGGTAAACCTACAGAGAGAAGAAAGGGAGAGGACTCCAAATAAGTTCAGTGATCCAAGAAAGTCAGATAAGAGCTTACAGTAGTGTTCTCATTAACCTTTTCCAGATCAGTCAGTCAATCAGTGATTTTAGGGAGCAGAGTCCCATTAACAGTAACACTTTGACACTTTGCACTGTTTCAAACAGATGGTTAGCTTAAAGTTTGCTTTAATTTTTGTCCTGGTGTTTGGTAAAATTAAAGTAAGCAATATTCTCAAAAGCAGAGTGTATATTTGGACCTGAAGCTCTACTTCATAATCTGTATGATAATTAATCTCTACTACCTTGTTCTATGTTCTGAGGTAATTTCACAGGCCAGTTAACAATTGCAGGTATTCTAGGCAGGCACTGCTGTGCATAAAACAGAACTCACAGGGAAACTGTTCAGCAGTTTTGATAAGCATCCAGGTAGGTCAGCCAAAAATCAAGCACCTACAGTAAATTCTGCATCTGCTTCATTATTCTGCATTTCCTCTCCTGTATTGAAGTGGCAAATCTGGAAAGATTAATATCTGTCTGATTTCATGATTGTTAAAAGAGTTCTTGTGGCCTCGCAAACTTCTGCGCAATTAAATGTTTGTTTGGTTTTTTTAATCTTGCCTATTTAAATTCTAATATTGAACCTATGTATCCATTTAGAAATCACAAAGCAGCAACAGCAGGTATTCCAGAGCACCAGATGATCAAAGTGAAGTTTCCCAACATGCAACAGCTTACAAAGGCAGAGAGACATGTTTACCTTACAGCCAAAAAGCATTATCCCAGTACTTCGCATCACAGTCATAAGACATTAAAAACAGAAACTCTTTATGTGAAAAATGGGGGCATTCAATTCCACAATGCTTTGAAGTCAGTGATATGTCACATATACACAGCTAAGTGATTAAAACCCAGCTCCCAAAATAGGCATCATGAGAAAACACACAAAACGGAAGGAATGAATGAAAAAAAGCAAGAAAAGCTGCAAGGAACGTTGGTAACAATTGTATTTTTTTCTTCAGCAGGGAAAGGATTCCTCTTACGTTGCCACGTGTCGCTGCTTGTCAAAATACATGCATGCAGATACCACTCAACTTACAGTCTGGGGCTATTGCGTGGAAAGAGCCAAAGGGATTTTTAAAAAATCCGTACCATGATGGAAGGCCCTAAACTAAATTTACTTTCGTTTTTTTCTTGAGAAAACAAGCAGCTGGCCCTTGCGTAACACAACACAAAAGACAACACAGAGAGTACACTCGACGGGACAGCGCTGCTGTTGGCTGCCGGTCCGTCAAAGCACTTGGCCAGTCAATAGGGCAGGAATTCTAAAACGAGAGAGGTTTGCTTCAATTTTGAAGGGACAATTCCACACTGCGAGTGCAGCCCACGGGCCCGTTCTCCTTCCCCTTTCTACTTGCAGGAGCACAGAATAGGACCAGCTGGTCTTAGTCAAGCAAAGCAAACACGTTCAATAAAGCAGTGGCATTCTCACACTGTTTATAGCTCATACCTCTAAAAGAAAGCAATAAAATCAACGTTTTGAAATATTTTTAATTTTTATAATGCTATCAGGGGAGTTGGTATTGCCCAAGCTATACAAATTTGAGAGGAACAAGTATTACAAATGCAACAAAAGCTAGAAAATCAATGGCAAATTGCAGGCTTAGTTTCCCATACGAAAAACTGCAGGCCTCGAAGCGTACTCAACCTGTCATTTGAGTAGCAGGCTTTCACGCAGTCCCTGTGACAGGGGAGGCTAGTGGGACTGGTTCTGGTGGGCTCGCTTTTAGCGTGCCAGGACATATCACTGACTCCAAACGGCTTTGCTCCCATTGCCACATAAACCTCATTCAAAGTAACCAAAAGGGCCGGTTAGAGGTATGCATTGTTAGTCTAGCATAAAAAAAGCCAGTGGGTAGGGAGAAGCTGGGTTAAGAAAAAACCCTTCCATTTTAACTCTCTGACTACGAGTTTATTTCACAATCTTCATGAAACCAGTGCTTTGCCAGCCTAATATCGCGGTGTTTCTTAGAAAAAACCACTGCGGGAAATTACCGTGTCCTAGCTTCCTTGCAATCTGATTGCTAACAGCATAAGCTACACAAAAACCATTCTGCTTGTCCCAAGCAGCCGTGTTTTAGCCTGCGGGGGCGGTGGGTGTGGGTGTGTCTGGGGGTGGGGGACGTATATGCACACGGACTTCATATTGTTGACAGCATTAAGGGAGCTTTGTCCACAAGCCACTTACACTTGGGGACAAACATTTCGCCAATGTTACTGTAATGCCATTTAGATAAATATAGCTCAGAGACGCTGAAATAGGCCCTTCGGTAGTCTTTGAATGGAGCACAGATTGGCTGTAAAAAGTAAGAAAACTACTTCAATTCAGTTTCAGTATGAAAGAGAACAGGCAATTAGAACAAGCAGTCCTTCCACAAATCAGGCAAAGCATAGGCAAAAAAGCTACTCCAACCAAAAAAGAACCACAAGGTTATGGCATAAAAGTGTTGTTGTTGTCATGGTTTAAGAGCTTTAATCTCTTTGAATTTCTCCTTGGACTGCCACATTTGGACTGCCACAACAGTTTCTGTATCATTTCTAATTTGTTAATTATTGGACTATACATACCGTAAGCTGGCGCAGCGGTACTGTACCCATACGGTGCTCCATAGCCTGCAATATAAACAGAGAAGGGACAGGTTTCATTTCCTGCAGTATCTGAAGACAATCGGTGTTTGCACACCAACACACAGGGAGTCGACCCTTTCTGGTCCTGAAGCAGGACCACAGGAAAAACAAACTCATGCTAATACATATAAATATTGCTGAAAACACTGAAATCCTTCTGCATGGTGGCTTGAAGAACAAGCTACCCAATGACCTCCTTGAGCCTCAGCATCAAAGAGTTAAATTCCAAGTTTAGTTTCCTTAGCATTTTCTTTCAGCTGAAGCCCTCGAGGCTGTACTACCAGAGCATGGAGCTGGCATGATCCAGACATCCCATATTTGCTTATGTTCTTCCTAAAATACAAGTACAGTCTACCACAGAGAACAGTCATTTTCCTCAACTTCCATTACAAAGAGGGGAATGCTCGATGCCTGCGGCAGATACCACATCGTCATCAGTAAAGCTCCTGTGAATTCTCCTTCCTCTGCCATTTCTACCAGACAAAACAAAGTTTCACAAAGGGCATCGGAACAGCTACAGGCACACAGAGAACAGTATCTTTTTTTCCCCAAAGAGCTGAGCGTGACTCTGGAGTGAGACAAAAAGCAAGCGGCAACACCAGTCGTGGTTACTACATCTCAGTAGTTCATGAATGTTTTACAGTTTGGTTTTTTTTCTGGTGAGATTGCTTGTGTCCATCACAAAAAGTAAGAGATTTCTGAGAAGAATAGGGGGTGAAGAGAAATAATCTGTGAAGGCCAAGGCCAATAAAAGCTTAGTAACTACAGTGACTGGGAAATTAAACTTATTTCTGGAGTAATGCCATGCTGGCAAGAAGCATGCCCCTGGCAGGTTGAAGCGACTCCTCGGGCAGAAAGACAGTTCCAAAAACAATGTTAACAGCCATTAAAAATGAATTACTGGTTTTTAATATTTATAATTACATGAGCATGCAGGAACAATGAAGATGACATGCTGTCAACTGTGCCGGGAAGCAAGTCTAGCAAACAACAGGGCTATGCTATCAGCATGTGTGAACTGCTGACGGGTATAATTAGAGCTCATGCTATAATCTGAAAATCTGAGCATAAGGAATATAAGTTTCATTTTTTGGAAGCTACTGCATTTGCTTTGACTAAGGAGTCTCCAGCATATCATTCTTACAAATTTGTCATTCCAAGTAAAAGCAATGACTAGATTCCCTTCACATGCCACCAGCAAGCCTCAGACACGTACAGAGTCACAAAGAACAACGCACTTTGAAAAGTAAGGGGAACGAGAAAGTGGACAATTTGTTAAAATTTTCTTGTGTTTACACTTTAACACCTTACACTTGATGTGCCTGTCATTTTAAAAACAACACAGCAAAAAAACCCACACTATTTTGTACCAGCAAGTAGTAGCTGAGCACTTCAGCTCTTCAAGCTGAACAGTTTTGCTTCCGATGGTTGCAAATCTGCCCCAAGGAATCAGCAATGAGACTATCCTGATTAGTAACTCACCTGCTCTGTATAGTAAGCACCAAGCGTAAATGTGAACCAGAAGGCCCTTGGATTTCAAAAAATGTTTCTGCTAATCAGAACGCAGCTGGGATCATGAATTAACATCAGCCACAGTATGAAGGGAAATTCTTTTGGTTTTGTTTTTTGGCCACCACAGAAGCTACTAATAGATGCTGTGCTCACATGTGCAATTCGTGTAGAAAGTTTCTGGAGCACAGTAACTCCCGAGCCTGCCAACTTAACCTCCACAAGGGTTTCTTGGGAAAGCCATTCCTATAAAGGACACACGATCCAGGAGGTTCTTAGCTAGGAAGAGAGTTTTGGGAATTGTGCCATGGCAGTAAATGATGAAGACACAATAAAATTACAAAGCCAGGAAAGCCATTATGCCCATAACCATGTGCTCTGTGCACGCTGAGCTTCAAGTTGTACACTCATAAAGGACAGGCACTGCCAGTTTTCAGCTCTTTGATTTATTTAAAGCCCCGTGAATTCTCCCTTCTGCTTTATCTCAGATGATTAAAGCTGAAGAAACCACTTGCATAGGTGACTGACACACATGGAAAAGAACACCTCAGCCGACAAAAATTAAACTATTAGCTATTAGTGTCGTGCCTTACCTGGTGTTATGTATCCAGTAGCAGCAGCTGCCCCAACAAATGCCCCTCGTGTTAAAGCACCTCGTCCTCTGCCTCGAACAGCCTGGACTGCTGCAGAAACAGCTGTATTGACAACCCCTTTAGTCTGCCCAGAGTGATAAAAAATAGCAATTCAGAAAGTGAAAGCCTTGCTGGAAATACACGGCCACCTGCATTAAATCACCACCTTTTAAAAAATCTCTTTAAACACACTTGATGCGCCAGTCTTGTTAAAGGCAGAATACGGACTGGAGAAGTACTGTCCTAAAGAATCTGACTGGCAGAAACCAAGCGAGTCCCTTGCCAGGTCGCTGACTGCAGAGCACAGCGGCGCACGCTGAGCCCAGCATGTTCACTTCCCTCAGACCTGGCAGTTGGCATGGTCAGACGGTGCGTTATTTACCTCCGTTTGGTCACATGGGCACGAACGAACACCGGTGGCTTCTGACCCTTTCTCTGCTGTGCCTCGCCGCTGCCCTTCCCACCTCCTTACAAGCTTCCTCTCCTCAATCTACAACATTGTCTTTGCTTCTCTCCTACCATCCTGAACCCATATAACTTCAGCAGGGCCAGGATTTCACTGCAAAAGCACGTAACTGCCTCATGACAACGCTGGACTGCTTTAACCTAACTTTACTAGAATGCTGCTTTCCTTTTCCCATTGTCACCATCTACAAGCAAAAGAATGGCAAGGAGTCACAGAAGCTGGTGTTGCTCAGCGCATCAGAGCACAGCTTTGCTGTACTAGACGCCCTGACTGCCCCCTGAAAACAATACAATCATGCAAATCCAGGAATTTCAAAGACAAGTTTGGCAGTTACTGCCATCATTCACCTACTGAAAAAAGAACACATGAACAACAACAAAAAAAGAAAAATCAGAATTTAGGAAGTGCCTGAATCAGAGGTCACTTTCCTATCTTAACTGCCTGTAGAACATCATCCTGTGAGGTAGTGTTTTTCTCATTTACTAGACTTCCAACACAAATACTCCCAGAAACTGATACTCCTAACCAAAGATCTTAGGGAGACAGAGAGGATTTATTTTTGGTTTTGTTCTGTAACTAGTAAGACCTGACATCTTTTGTAAGTGTATTTTATGATACATTGAAATGACAAGAAAATCTGAATTCTAATGTATTTGCACAAGAGACACGAATTGTAATCCTCAGGACTTAGTTCAGACTGTAGTCCTCTGGAGGAAGAACACTGTTGATTAGTTTCTGCTCTATTCAACCTGAATTGTAATAGATTTGAGAGATCATTGTGGCTGTTAAACCTAATGGACAAGACTGAGCTTATTATTATGCAAGTCTTCCTCGCCAAACAAAATGGCTCATCTGAAAAGTTGAAAAGGTGCAAAAAAGGTGCCAAAATTTCAGCTTACTCCACAATCTAGAGTTAAGGCCTTTACCTGGCTATAAATGACTTATCCCCCAAGTCCACACATCTTGCATGATGGAGCAGCACGCTATGGCTCCAGCCTGAAACACATTAGACTTCCACATCATCACTGGTTGAACCACCGACGTTACTGTACCTCCTCTGGCTAATCAGCCTAATCAGCACCTCTCTGTGCTTCCTTTTCTACTATATTTCCCACAATATGGTCCCAACTATCAGATTATATTGTTGCACTACAATAATTACTATGGGAGAATAAAAACAGAAACCTTAACATGTGTGCATAAAACAAGAGACTGAAATCACTTGCTTCCTGTGGAAGTTCCTGTATCATAAAACAGCCCAAAGCTGTGGTAACAGAGCAGTACAAAAAGCAAGTAACAATTCTTACCTGAGGAAGAATCTTCTTTTTCTTGTTGTTTGCTGCATTAGGCCCGGAAAACAGTTTTTCAAGTGCTGCTAATGCAGCACTTGCTTTTGCTACTTTCTTATTTGGGCCTGCACCTCTGAACTTCTGCCCATCTACTTCTACCTGAAAATTGAGACATGAGTTTATGCCTAGTATTGGTCCTTGGCAATACCATGCTGCAGCACCCACTCGTCACGATATGCCATCCATAAAGAACTTCAGTAGTAAAAAGAAAAAAAAAATCCTCAGTGTTTCATGTGACAAATTTCTACTGCTTCTAGATTATGAAGCTGATAAAGAATACCTAAGTGATCCTGTGAACCATTATATCGCAGATATTGGGAATCTGGAAACTGCAAGTGCAATTCGAAGAGGACCAGCATATCTATCTGATACTGAATTTAGCCACTATACCCGAGCTTGCCAACACATGAATGACACCACTAGGAAACAGGGGTTTTAGGAATCATCTGAGGCTCCCCTCATCTTTATCAATGTCTTCTATACCAACATCTTTGCCTACACTATACATACACCATTTAACTGGGATGCTACCTCGTAGCACTTTAGAGCCCAGTGCTACTGCAGAGGCAGCACAAGTAGATGAAGAAATCCAATGAGTTTACCCTCTGCTACAGTCATTCCAAATACCCCTGGTAAGCTGGCAATAGGAGATTCAAATGAAGTCACTGACATGGGGTTACCAGGTATATTTGCAAAATTTGCAAATCAGATATTTTTGTCAAGCTGTGGGTCTTCTACTTCCCTTCTCCTCATGTCAAGACATGATGTAGCTTGGGGCTGTCAGAATCCAAGTTTTAGTTCTCGCTGTATTTTCCTACAGCATAAAAGACATTCCTTTCCCCAGCCTAATCATCACAGCAGCAATAAGAGATACAAAAACCTGAAAACGTCGCCACCACAGACATGCATTGCAAGAAGCAAACTACAAAAAATCTGAACTATAGCAGCAAGCAACTCCAAAGACTGAAGCACTGTTAATAAAACTTCCTACCAACTCTGTAACTCTGCTTCACTCACCTCCATCACAAAGCGCTTGTCATGGCTTCCACCGGTCTCAGAGATGAGCTCATACTTCAGACCTCTTCTTTTTTCATTGAGCTCCATCACCGGGTTTTTGCCGCTTGCTGTGAGTATAGGACCCTGAGTTCTTACCTAGAGAGACATTTATGGTGTTGCTTTAGAGCCTTTATCTCCTCAAAAGACACCTGCAGCATTGTGGCTTACAGTGCCACATGGGCAGCCACTTGGAGAATGACAGCGTTATCACTGTGTCAAGCCTCTGCAATAGCCTCTTCTTCCCAACACGTAGGCCTCGGCAGGCTTCCCAGGAACAGACCCATATCGAAAGCGGCACTGCCTTGGCTTCAGTATAACACACTACGCTATAACAGCAGATGGCAAGTCTCTTCTCTAAAGAACAGCAGGCGGACAAACAATACTGTAAAAGAAGTCACACCGTCTTTATTTCTGTTGGTGAGAGCTACTGTCCTTATGGCCCCGGTCTACACAAACTGAACATTACATCAGCCAGACTTGGAGTTTCAACCCTGAGAGTATCCAGAGCTGAGGTGATGGTGTCAAGTTCCTTGAAATCGAAAGCTTTAGCACTGAAAGGAGATCAGCCTTCCCAACCTTGCACACATCTCTGCTGCTCGATCTAATTACGTCCTGGCACTACTGAGCTCTGACTGAAGAAGTCTCATATCCCGGCTCACATGTTTCAGCAGAAATATCTGTAACTCTTTGGAAAGCAAGGAGGGTAAAGCCGAGATCTCAGTGCACCAGCGTATCAGCCTGCATTAGAGTGCACTCTGCTACAGATACAAATGACTACTCACTAATGAGGAAAAAGATAATTAAGGGCTCGAAACAATGTTTTCCAAAGCAACTTATTTTGGATAAAGATCATGAGTCCTAGTACCAGGACCTGCCCTTTGAAAGTAGAGAGTCTCAAAAGTGTAAACATGGACACCCAAAGTCATGTTTTAACATCTTGATGAGTATTTGAAGAACAGAACAATTACTTGTATTTACAGCATAACCCCCACACCCGTAGCCCTGGAAAAAAGCATTAGAACGAAAAAGAAAGCAGGGATCTACAATGGTTTATCAGTACAGCCTCCAGAGAACTTGCCACAGAGCTATCGGGCAGACAAATACACAAATTTATGCTGTTACTCAGCCTTTACACAGGATGCTTCTCCAAAATTATGAGCACCGGCCAAGGAAATCAGGAAGAGAAGAGTGAAAGGGATGACATCTAAGCATGAGTTTAAGGTCTCCTGGTTTCTCAGTGGTGAAAAAGAAACAAATACCACAAATGTTTTTAGAAAATATCCAATTAATGTACTACAGACCCATCACAGCTTGATTCCTGAGGACATTCAGCCAAAGTTACTAGAATTTTGTCCTTTGAGGAATATCCTATTTCCTACAGCTTCAGTGAGACAACAAGCACAGCATGCGCCTTATAGCACCTGACTTCAGCTACCAGTGCCAAAGTTAAAGTATATTCTATTGAAACGGCATCATTTTCTAGTTCATTCAATATGCATAGAGGTATTAGGTTTTACAATTCTTAACGTCTCCTAATGAATTTTTATGTTTTCATTGGTCTACACGTGTTATCAGTTTAAAATACTGTCTATGCAAGTATACCTTTTTGACAAACCCACTATTACAAAACAGATATTTGTCAAACTTGTGTTAACTACAGCCCAAAAGCACCAAACAAGGTGGAGCTGTCCCAGCTGTAAGACCACACATAAGCTAACTAGAAGAGACACCACCTGTCTCAAAGTTTATGGTCTTATGAGGACAAGATGGCTACCCCACCTTAAACTTGAGGAAAGGAGGCACGAAGATCAGTTATTTGTCCACAGTGACACAAACCCTATGGCAGATCTGAGACAGGAAACTCACTCTTAATGCCTCATCCACCACCCTCACAAAAATGCCATCCTTTTCTAGGAGAGGATGAAAAAAGAACCCGTAAAAACAAAAAAGCCAACCCCAAACCTCTCCATCACTTGTAATTTTTAATGCAGTACTCACCTCTAGGGTAGCGGAGGTGTCAGCTGTGGAATTTCCAGTATTATTGCTTGAGATTGAAGATGATGTTTCATTTTTACCTTCAGTATCTGATTTTTCATCAGAACTCATACACTCCACATCTGCATCAAAACCAGTTGGATACCCCATTGCTTGTAAAACCTACAAGAAAGCCACATGAACTGAACTGTAGAATAGGCAGCAGTACAGAAACGAACACAAAGCTGATCACAACACAAAAGAACGTCCACAGTGAATAAAGGCAGACTGCTTAGAAATATATTTTCTCCGGTGTGGCAATGGAGAAAAAACACAGTAGCAATAGGGAAAATGGTTGCAGGTTTCCAAAAGTGAAACCAACACAAACAGAATTTTAGTCTCAAAGATAGCAATTACTCATCATTCATCATCTCAAGAATTCCTTGTAAAATAATAATTAAAATTCAGAAGTTCATCCACTGCATGATACTGCTTAACAGTATGATAAGGAGATAGTTTTGCACACCATTTTCCCCCTCTCTCTGTGCATATGAACAGATCGAGAGATTGACTGTAGGGCAAACATTAAAGCATTGTACTTCAAGATGGTACTTCCAGAGTTTCTGAGGAAACCGCAGGTGACAGCCAGCAGGTACCCAAGTGGTACACAAAACGTGCCCCTGAAGCTAGAGGACTGATACCTTGCTTGCATCTTTCAGGAACGCCAGAGAATAGATGCTTCCAAAGCAGGTGTACAGGGAGCAAATTCCTGAACCGAGATGCGAGGCGAAGGAATGCCCACCCCAGCTAGCAGAGTAACACACTGCCTGTCTGAAGTAAGCCTACCTCTTAGTGAACCATGCCACAACCTCCAGGCTTTCTCCACGCTGCTTACAGCCAGCAGCTGTATAGCAAATGAAATGTTACTGATTAAGGTACTGTTCATCAGTTCCTTCAAAAGCATCCTCTGCTAGCAAGGCCGGCCTCTCCTTTAACCAGCTACCTAACGTAGTTGTATGGAGGTACCCGACACAAGCCCAAAAGAATCTGAAAAGAATCTGAAGCTCCACTGAAAATTTAGTTTCAAGAACAACGTTTACAAAAATCACTATGTTCCAATGCTGAATTGAGAACTGCATGGGTAACTCCAGGCTCAGCTCCCGTACAATCATGGTATATTTGGCTGCATTTTCAGGGCTTCTAAATTTTAAAAAGGTCAGATCTAGAAACTGAAATGGTCACATTATTCCCTCTTGTATGTCTGGGAACGCAGGGCCTGGATATGCTAGAAAAAAAGAAAAAGAGAGAGAGAGAGAAAGAGAGAGAGAAAGA